>CM052085.1:5772644-5798841 GCA_028453745.1 Agapostemon virescens
TGAAAATAACTTGACACATTCTGAAGATGAATTTAATATTTGTTTATGCTGAAGTCGGAAGAGGAAAATTAATCGTTTACATGAAAAATTGTGTGAAGATGTTGCTACTTTGCAAAAAATATTTTGACAATCTTGTTTCTTGCGGGAATCGTTTCAGTGTTATTCTTCGCGTTGGGAATTGTTTTACAGCGACGAGATTGCCGATGGAAAATAGTGACGATGTCGCTGAAATGATTTGCGTGTCATCATACGGCTTATCATTATTTTATGTCTCACGCAGCTTGTTCGTTGAACCTTGCCCCATTCAGTTATCACCTATCCTGGTGTTGCTTCGACATTATTTTGTTGACACGCGCACGCGTACGTTAAAAATGTACTTTTGTTGAAGCTTTCCGGGTATCGTTTGTTCTTCGTAGAATGCGATGAAATAAGTCGAAAGGTGCCGCATCATTTATTTCGCTCCGAACGAATGGCGAACGAAGCGACAAAAGGGTAATTATTTTCCTTACTTAATGCCATTCGTCTAGCAGCGATGAAAGAACTCGTTTCAATTTAAACACCCTGTGTTCAGCGAATATTAGCAATGCTCCTAACAGGGTTATGAAATTGCGCATCGCGGTGCTGAATGTCGTGCAAGCATATGGCAAATTTCATTTCTAAATGTGCCATGTTAGTTCTTTGCACCTAATGACGTTCTAATTGCAATGGGAAAACTCGTTTCAATTTAAACACCCTGTGTACAGCGAATATTAGCAATGCTCCTAACAGAGTTACGAAATGGCGCATCCTTTTGTTGAATTTCGTGCAAGCAAATGGTAAATTTCATTTCTAAAGGCGCCATGTTAGTTCTTTGCACCTAACGGCGTTCCGATTGCAATGGGAAAACTCGTTTCAATTTAAACGCCCTGTGTACAGTGAATATTAGCAACGCTCCTAACAAACTTACGAACAGACTCATTACATTTCCGACTTTCGCCATAAACAAATATTAAATTCACATTCGCAATGGCCGAAGTTATTTTCAAAAGCTAATGGACGCTGTTCGCGTGCAGAGGAACGCTCGCGGTTCAAACATTAGCGAATCCCGGGGGATGATTCCCGTCACAAAGAGCAGTTTACAACTTCCTGAAACGGAAGAGCCTAAGAAAGGTGCCCGACGGCGCTGGACACCGACTTCATCTTCGAGAGATCGTAAGAAGAAACGCGGCGCAGTCAGCCTCCGAGTGAAACGTCGGTCTAGCAAAGAAAAAGAGGACACGCCGAACGGGAATGAGAAGAGAAATAAAGAGAAATACCTAACCCGGAGGAGTCGTTCTCCTTTATCGTAGTCGGAACAGAGAAGCATCCCGGGCTTTTTTTCCCTCCCACAAACGTGTCTGTTTCCATGGTTGATACCACTATGCCCGTGCAGCCTGCTAGAAGAGACGAGACGGGTCTTATTATCGGCAGACTCTTCCATTCCCGATCGTTTCACGGGAAAACAGAACCTCTGCTTCGGTGTGGTCCGCTAAAAACTCCCTGATAAACCCGTTCAGACTCTTCAAACCCTTCGGAAAGGGTTGATTGCTTATCTAACAAGACACGTGTTAACCGTCGCGACAGTGCGACGAAAGAAATGGAACTCGAAGAAAAATAAACTTGTGAATTTTAATGATTAATATACAATGGCTGACGAAAGTAGTCGGACACTCTTTAAATCTAAATAACTGTCTCAAAATTCATCCGATTTTGATGAAACTTATGAAACTTGTAAAAACTTTCGTTAAAATTGCGCTTCTACATTTCCCATTGGAAACGCACACAATTTAAAAAACAAATTGAAATTTTTTCTGCTTTCAGAGATATCTGGAAAATACCCCAACTATTAACCCTTTGCACTCGAAGCAATTTCATACCAAAATCGAAACAATATTTTTAACTATAATAGCTCCGTCGTAGGTAGTCGATTTCCTTTCGTGTATATGAAATTAATTACTGTTACTCGCGCTTAGAGCATTAAAATTTTTATCGATTTCTTAACTGGAGACCTAGTTAAGATGTAAAAGTTGTTTAAATAATAGTGTGAGAATTTTAAAGGCGCCATTCGAGTGCAAAGGATTAAGGCTGTTTTCACCCCTTCAAAGATGGTTGCCGATAACAACTAAAACACGTGTGAAATATTTTTCAAAGAACAATAAGCTCCCATAAGTTTCATCAAAATTGGATTTTCGCAATTGAGAACACACACAATTTAAAAAACAAATTAAAATTTTGTCTGGTTTCCGAAATATCTGAAAAATACCCCAACTTTGAGGGCTGTTTTCACCCCTTCAAAGATGGTTGTCGATAACAAAACAAACACGTGTGAAATATTTTTCAAAGAACTGTAAGCTCCCATAAGTTTTATCAAAATCGGATTTCCGCATTTGAAAACACACACAAATTAAAATTTGTTCTGGTTTCCGAGATATCTGAAAAATGCTCCAACTTTGAGGGCTGTTTTCACCCCTTCAAAGATGGTTGCCGATAACAACTAAAACACGTGTGAAATATTTTTCAAAGAACAATAAGCTCCCATAAGTTTTATCAAAATCGGATTTCCGCATTTGAAAACACACACAATTTAAAAAACAAATTAAAATTTTGTCTGGTTTCCGAGATATCTGAAAAATACCCCAACTTTGAGGGCTGTTTTCACCCCTTCAGAGTGGATATTTGCCGGTAATAAAAAGACACGTGTGAAATATTTTTTAAAGAACTATGAGCTCCCGTAAGTTTCATCAAAATCGGATTTTCGCATTTGAATATGTCCCCGTGTTAGGGGCCGGGCCTCCACGACAAGCAACCCCTTTCGGGTCCCATATTTTCGTGTGCAAGAGCTAACTCTCTCCCCCTACCTCGTTTTCTCCTCCTTCTTCTTCTTTCTTGTCCCTTGTCCTTATCTTCTGAACAGCAACGCGGCGGTGGAAAGCTTTCTGCAAGTTTCTAGTATCACGCTCTCGAAAACCCTTCTTCCCTTTCTTTCGGCCTGTTCCACCGCCTGTAATCATGCTGCTCGCCAAAAAGGGGTAGAGGTAAGGGGGGTAGTGGGATAGCACTCATTGTCAGCAGACATTACTCTCTCCCCCGCAGACACTCGTTGCGCCCTTTTTTCGTCGTGGTTGGGTTCGGTATCCGCGCGGCCGGGGGTGGAGAAAAGGATAACGGAAGAAACAGAGGCACGGTACGTGCCTCGAATTACTTACGGCCACGACGGATATAAGCGAGTGTGTATCCCGTTCGTATTCTACTCACGCATCGTGCTATCGATGGCTTTCGATTCCTTCTACACTTCTTTTCACCGTCGTCTTCTTCCGATGTTTTTTCGTCTTTTTAATCCCTCGTTTTGCCCTTCGCTCTCGGCCTTCGCCCTTTCGGGCTGACGCGGGAAACGAACTTCCGAGGAAATCGACGTCGATCAGATCGATCTTCGCACCGGATCGTCCGGCAATTTGCTACCCCTTTCTCGGGATCCTGCTAATTCGATTCCTGTTGTGCCCTTTCAGCAGCTACAACGGCGTTTTCGTCGCGGAATTTCATACTGGAAGTATATAGAATAATAAATCGAACGATATACGGTTATTTTGTGGCGATATATATTGTGACTGCGTTTATAGAAAGTTTATTCAATTTTGATTGTAACACGTTGTTCGTTAATAACTTTGATTGTTTGTATGAATAAAATAGGAAAAACTTTTTAAGATCCTTGGCAATCATTATAAATATAAATATTATATAATAGTATATAATAATAATATAATATAATAGCGTGTAACAAATAATGCAAACATTGCAAGCCATGCGTGCTTTTAATTATCAATCATAACCACTTCGATTATTTGTATAAATAAAATGGTCAAAATTCGCGCGGCAGTCAACTTGTTAAATTAACAATCATTCTGCAATGAATGTTAATTTTCCACGTTTGAGATCCTTGCTTGAATGAAATCTTTCGACCCGTTTCCATAAAATCAGTCAACGTTTCAATAAAATAAATTGTTGACTCGATTTTCAGCGTGTAATTTTACATTTTGCATTTCCAATTTTATTATTCATATTTGCAACACATTCCCAAGATGTTCCAATGCTTTAAACACTCGAAGTCCGTCATTCGACGAAAGTCGCATGCGTTCGATTAAAAGCGAAGAGTTTGTTTGATGAATATTGATGAAGGATCCTGGAGGATCGATATTGAAATGCTCTGCAGACGATCAACTCTATCATTCGCTTTTTTTTTTTTCGATTTTTGCAGACAAGGTTGACACGAAGGTACCGGATAAAGGCCGGTGTGCCGACTCTAATTTTATTGGACGGTACAAATGGGTCGGTGGTGACCCGAGGGGGTGTCGAACGGACCATCGGCGATCCAGCTGGAGCTGAATTCCCTTGGAAACCTCCACATCCGAAGGCAGCTCTCGAGGATGGCCCTTTATTACCGTGCGGAGCTCGCGACTCCAACGAGCCCATGTTGCACGAGGAGCTCCGCCATTGCTTCAAGGGTGTCTACTTTAGCGCACACTGGGTATACAGATTTCCCCTTTTTAATGAATCGTTGAGCTACGTTAGAAAATGCGTGAAACAATCTTTGTTACCTCTGTTACAATCGTATAATTCTTAGCTAACAGCCATTTTCTTTTAGCCCTTTTCTAATCAACGATCAACTGTTGAGAATTTCTATGGAAAATTGTTCGGAAGCCATGGAAACTTCACTGACAAATAAATTGCGAATCTTCGTGCTAATTTTGTAGTTTCAAATATTAATTTTCAACAGCGAATAGTGCAGAACAAAATGTCTGTTTTTAACTAGAAAATTAGTTAATAGTTATGCACAATGTAAATATGTGGTAGAGTCTGCTCCAGGGGTTGTTCAAATGTCGAAGAAGAAGGGGTAAAATTGTTTATTTTTATCTACAGTCCTGAGAACATTTTCTTTATTCTTATTTAACAATGGGTGCTAAAAGGGTTGATCAAATGTCGAAGAAGAAGGGGTAAAATTGTTTATTTTTATATACAGTCCTGAGAACATTTTCTTCAGTCTTATTTAACAATGGGTGCTGAAGGGGTTGATCAGAAATCGAAGAGGAGAAAACACGAATATTTATTTTTATGGATGATGAAGTAATTTGTGCAGACTCCTAAGAACGTTTTCTTCAGTCGTATTTAACAGAGGGTGCTAAAGGGGTTGATCAAAAGTCAAAGAAGAAGGTTTAGTTGAGCCTGCTCGAGAAGTCAAAGAACAGAAGAGAGAAATATTTATTTTTGCAGTGAAGTATTTTAGACTTCTGAAAACAATTTGTTGCAACCATATTGCAGTGAAGATATCCTTTGCATTTACATATTGTTTGTTATTCTAGTGCCCCCCTTGCAAAGCATTCACTCCACAACTCGTGGACACGTATCAGCGAATTCGGGAGAGGGGCCACGATTTCGAGGTGATCTTCGTGAGTTCGGATAGGTAAGATAATTTACATTGTGGTACACGTTACAATTAAATCTGAAATCGAATCAAATCTATGCACATAAGGGGTAGCTACCCGAAAACATGTACAAACAGACTGGAATCATTTTTAAACTCCAGAAAAGTACACTCTTCTTAATACTAAGTTATATAATATAATATAACTTGCACTTGTCCATTAAATTTTTTAATCACTGTACTTCCAATATATATCCACATATAAATTTGTAAAATAACTCTTCACTGATGCATTTTATCACAATCTTAATTTTCTATCTATTATTATCTTAATTTTCTAATCTAAAATTTTAGCACAATCTTAACCCCTTGCCATATTGTAACGAGTCAGACTCGAAAGTTTTAAATAAAGTCTAACAAATGTAAATATCTTTCTAATTTTAAACAAAGTCTAACGAATATAAATATCTTTCTTTTCTGATATTTAAGCATTGAAGTAATTGTAATAACTTCGGTTACAAAAAAGATGATATTCAAGGGGTTAATATTTGAAAGTTTGTACCCAGTGTTAATCGTTCTCTGTTTAGTTAAAAGTTTCATGTTCTACATTATCGAGTATTCAAAACGAGTGCATTTGCACAGCACGATTAATCGATTACATTTTAATGTTATATTTCATTGGAACGAAATTTCTGTTTCCAGGAGTGAAGAGTCTTATAACGTTTACATTGAATCGATGCCTTGGTTGAGGATACCTTTTAGTCAGGAGGAAAGACGACGGAAATTAGCGAGAGCCCTTGACGTACAAGCGATACCAACTTTAGTGATACTCGATCCCCGGGATAATATTATAACTTTAGATGGTCGGGCGGAATTGATTGAGGATCCCGAAGGACTGGTAGAGAAAAAACTTTGAATGTCCTAAAAATGTCTACTTAAAAGTTTCCAATTAAATAATCTTCTCGAGTGGCTTCGAGTGCACGACGCTTCGTTCTGCATGTCTTATTTTCAACCGTCGCCGGAGCTTGCTGCGCTGCTTGCCCCCCTGGAAAAAAATATTCAATTTTCAATTATAAAGAATTTAAAACGCCCGTAGGCAATTTGGAAGTACTACTCTGATTACCATTTTGTTGTTTTCCAGAATTTTCCATGGACCAGTCGTCTGGTAAACATCTTAACAGAAAAATATGCTACTTCGTTGCACGATGCACCGGCTATCATACTTTTCGTGGGTAAGTACAACCGAAACGTTGCCTTTAGAATCATTCGTTGACATCATTCATGACGTTCACAAACGACCATTCCTTTCAACAGAAGGCGACGACTGCGAGATACAATTCGCCGAGGGCGTGCTGCTGCCTGCTGCACAAGCCTTCAGGAAAGACAGACCCGATTATGATCCAAATTACGATGATCCGGATGATATTTTGCAATTTTATATAGCGTTGGATGTAAGCATTTTACCAACAATAACTCCAACCCCGAACAGACAAGAATCTATGAAACTTTGAGGATCCTTTTCCCTTATTTTCTTTGCTACTTACATTAAATTTATTGTTTACATGGTAAAATCGAAAGACAGAAACATTGCAAAACAAGATTGCATAATACATATCTATATATGCACTACATATCCCCAAAGTTTCATTAATTTCTTGTAAATTAACCCTTTGCACTCCAAGCAATTTTAATTCCAAAACCGAGACATATTTCTTCCATAGAATAGTTACATTATAAAATATGTATGTAAGTAGTATAATTAATATAGTATACAATAATAGAATAATAGTATTTCTAGGTCGCCTCAGAGGGGCCATTGGAGTGCTAAGAGTTAATAGATATGAAATTGATAATATTCTTGAAAACTAAGAGGAGAGACTATTGTTTTCTTACCTAGAATCCCTTTTTTGGGACTAGCCGGTGCGAATAGCTAGCGAAGTGACACTGAATCGTTTTTGTTGAAGGGTGAAACGTCGGACATCCTCCGTGAATTCGTGGGATTAGACGATGCTGTGCCTCTTCTAACGGCGATCGACATACCTCGAGGAGTTTACGTCGTGATGGAGGACGGCGCCGAGATAACTGTGGATTCTGTACAACAATTTGTGGACGGGTTCCGTAACGACAAGCTGCCTATAAACAAAATCACCACGGTCCATAAAACTGACAAAACCGACCATGTTTCCACTTGAATGGAAGTTCGAACATCAAGTTTTATACAAACTCTTTCGAAGACCATACGTGAAGGAAGGAGCAGTTAGGTTTTCAAGTGGTCATTATACAACCACCGAATAAAAAAACCCCAAGTCCTCTCTTCTCAATCCTATCTCTGTGATACCATTGCTCCTTTGAGTAGAAAGGATATCCCGCGCAGAGCTGCGCCCTGTATTCGTACACCCCTTGTGGACGTAACCAAAAGACATGTATTATATATATCATAGTCAATAAAAATTGAGCGAATTGTATTTTCAAGTGTACACACGCGCACGGATATGTTTAATATATAATAATAATAATAATGTATTATTTAATGATCGCCAAAACGAACACACGTCGGATGTATCTCGAGATACAGAAAGATATATGCTCATCCATCCTGTTCTCCCGTACACAGGCAAACTTAGTCGTCGATAACGTAAAAAAAAAAAAGAAAAAAAATCTCGTGTCTCAAAGATTAACATTAACTTTTGCAAAGTGAAAAATAAACAGATACAAAATGTCAAACAGCTTTATTCGTGAACTTTTTTTTTTTCTTCTTCTATTTTCTGTGTTCAGTTTTTTGTTATTTTATATAAAAAGTATATTGTCATCTTTACATTATATGTGTCTACCGATATAATCAAATCATTCACGTTGGCGTACCTCATTCCGTTTCGTACGGATCTCGTTTCCAACCATTCATTCGTTCAACATTCATATCTCGTCAACGCAATCGGTGCCGTGATCAACCGGCTTTTTTCTTTCCGTACGCAAACTAAAGTTCTACACTATACGTTGCAGTAACTGACTTTATACACATATCTACAAGTATGATTAAAGCTACGTGTCATTAGAATTAAAACAAATATTACTAAGTCGAGTTTCTTTTTTTTTCTTTTTTAAATCAATGAGTTTCAGCATGTCACGAAAAATAAAGTATATATTGAAGCAATCCCGTCGACGTATTTTTTAAAAGACATTGCTGTCGCTATCTATGCTAATTTATCTACAAAATAAATAATAACCGGAAGAATTCTTATTTTCGTACGTCAATTAAATCGTTAAAAAAAAAACTTTTACGCCAGGAGAGCTGCCAAAGCGTCCATAAATTTAGGTCTTTCCTCGATTTTCAGTCTTATCACTGAAACAGATAGAGAACGTTTTTATTTGTTAGTCGAAAAAGCACGTTAAGAGCAACAACTGTCAAATTCTCGAACAATACTTACATGTAGTATCAAAGTAGTCTGCTTCTATATAACAATTTGTATTTTTAGCTGCTTGTTCGAAGGCTCTTCCGAATAGACTGTAACAAATGAACATTATTGTAATTAAATGAAATATATTTACGATTCAGTGATGATTCAATAAACATCCATACCTTCTTGGTTGATCTTCGCAGACCGGTGGTATACCAACCATAAGACATGTACCAGTTTCTGCGTTGCATACTGAAGAAACAACAAGCGGCCATTCCGGCGCTCTCCTAATCTTTGAGGAATCGACATAAGCCTTCAGGGTAAACTGAGCCAACATCATTAATGCATGAGGATGCGCGAACACTTGATTGTCGACGCTTCCCTCGGGTATGATTACATAAAGAAACGAGCCAGCGCTTCTGATTTGCTTCATTTGCAAAATACCTTGAGCAGTTTTAAAGATACTGCTGAGCATAAGTTTCGCTTTTTCTATTCCAGTTTCTAGAATCTCTTTTTTCGTGCGCGACAAACAATCCAGAGAGTCCAAAAAGCAGCGCTGCGGTAACTTCTCTTTTGACTGTACAATCGAAACGTTGACATGAGTAACTTTCGAA
The DNA here is from genome assembly GCA_028453745.1 of Agapostemon virescens. Taxonomy (NCBI): domain Eukaryota; kingdom Metazoa; phylum Arthropoda; class Insecta; order Hymenoptera; family Halictidae; genus Agapostemon; species Agapostemon virescens. The sequence goes on from CM052085.1 coordinate 5,782,088, forward strand.
ATTCAACGTTAATCATTAGACTGCGGATCTCTATGCAGAATACAAATGTTCTTCATTAATTACAGTGTACTGGCGCTAAATAAGAATTTGTTTCTTGCTTTAATACCGTTGGCAAAACCGAAGTAATTTTTCTACTGTTTAAAATCGTAGCTACTATTTTTCATAAAATCCGCAGCCTACTAATAATAAGCGATAACGTTTAGCTTACAGAGGACGCCATCAATGCGAGCATCGCATAAACTATGTCCGAGGCGCAGTATTTGAACCTGTAGCCGTATTGGAGAGTAAAACTAGTCCCGATTATAGTGTCAACTTTGTATTTTCCTGCTAACTTTTCAACCATCTGCCTGAACTCTTGTCTAAGCGCCAAGTCCATCGCACAGAATCGTTGCTTCGACTGTGCTAGAGGCAAACCCATTTCCGCTAGAAGTTCCTTTAATCTTTGCTCTCCCCTAACTGACCATAATCTTAACGATACGGCAGTTGGTACTGAATGCCTTAAACTAGCTTCTACAGTCCAGTGTCGATATAACGCTAGCGAAAGGCTATGTTTTATATGTAAGGAATAAAGTAGAGAAGAGGAACTTGACAACTAGACAGCAGATCTTTGTACAAAATAAAACTTGTAATTTTCAGTGAACGTTTCCAATAGATCTTTCTGAACCGAATGTAACTGTAATAAATACATTTACTCAAAATTACAAATCTAAACAAACGTTTAAAATTGTTGAACAGTATTATTCAATATAATTTTGACAAAGGATACTCTTTATCATAAGTAATCCGAATTATACTTTGTTGCTGCTGTGGCTGTTTCTCAATTTCACCTCCTTGCTTGTGCGTTAATCTGGAGACATGAGAATGAAGAAATCCCTCTTCCAGAACACTCAATCTTGATTCTACCTTGCCAAGAATGGCCTGTTCTGTAGAACCAACTATAGCCCACCAAACCATATCCAAATTGTCTTTTGACATATTCCATGCCATTTCAAAAACGGTCATTGCACTCTAAAAAAATAAGAAGTATAATGCATTTGATATTTACAATTAGAGGTGTGCGAGAACGAAAATTTACGCCTATTGTGACATACCGATCTTCCATAATAACTGTACTGTGTATAATTGAACAAAATATTTGTTCTATTTTCAACCCATTTTCTTCGTTCTGCTTTTTTGAGAATATCTTCTTCATTCAATCTTCGTCTCTTTGATCTAGAGTCTTCACTGTCTAAATCTTCATCCTCGTCTTCATCAGACTAGAAATATTAGCATATATATGTTTTGTTAATAGATTGATACATAATAAAAAAAAAAGGCTGTATTAAATAGAAGAAAGCAATTTACAGAATCGTCTCTGAAAATTTCATTGTATTCTGGAATTTCATCATCCTCATCCGGTTTGCCAAGTATACGAACTTGCTCTTCTGAATAAACATTACATAAATCATAAGGCCTATGGCTATCAAGAATATAAAATATCACAGATTCTGCTGGTTGTAACAATTCCACTAAGTCTAACGTGCCACCGCAATTTATCAAAATAACATTTTTTATCTAAAGACATAATAGACAATAATTATTAATCTTAACACAGAGGAATATATTTTCCTATTCATTTTCATATTTTTGTTACCTCCTCACAATTTTCCTCGAAAGCGTGAATCATGTCCTGAATGCCTTGAACAGGTACAAGAGTGTATATCATATTATCATTTTTAAAAAGTTGTTGCAATATTCTACAGGCACAAATGGCATCAACATCAAAGTTAACCAGTAGCAAACATCTCTAAAAAAGAAATATTAAAGCTATTTTATTAAATTGCATTATAATGAAAAGTAATGACTGAAAAGTCAACATTCTGGTGAAACTATGTTAGGGCTTGAACTAAATGAATAACAATGGAAAGTAAGAGTGTTTAACCTATATAAATAAACTAAATCATCGAAGTCATAAATCAGATGGTGAAAATTTTACTCACGTCATCTCTTAATAATTGATAGAATCCTCTTTCTAAGCTTTCCACAAACATTTTGCAGTAATTTCCGACATGGGAATATTTTTTAAATCTGTTATGTTTAATTTTCTTTATTATTACTGGACGTCAACGTGCTGTTCACGGGACTAAATGCATAACAATGCACCGCTTGGCAAGCAGAAGATACATATTGCGATTGAACATTTACGAACAATCATCGTACAATTTTATATCATTTTCTAAATAACTATGTTAATCGTGTCACTTTTCATTCTAAGTTTATATCAAATCGCATCGTTAGAACTCCGGATACGCTGAATGCCTCTCCTCGGAGTTGGAGGGAAATTGCAGTTGAATTTGAAACCAGTCCCTGCATAATGAATGTTGAAGATGGACTACAATTGCGTATTCTTACGAGCACGTTTACAATTGCATTCTCATGTTTTTGTTGCACTACACTTCATATATTCGTTCATCTCTTTCGAATGTCTTCCTACATTATATATCATTAAAACGACTAACAATGTTACTTGTCGTTTTTATATTATTGAAATATTTATTTCATGTAGTGAATCTACATTGCACGTAGTTCGTGGCATTAAGTCATAAGAGAACGCAGACGCTCCCGCGTGTTTGGTGTCTCGTTGGTTTACTAGAGTGCACGTGTTTATTCTACTTGCTTAAAAATGGCAGAAAGTGGTAATTGTTATTGAATTAATATGTTTATTATGTTACTGAACGTAAAACGTGCCACGTTCTGCTTACTAGCTCAACTAAAAATGATTATTTCATGCATAAAATTCAACGTAGACGGAATCTTCTTGATACAAATGTTGCTTAAAACCATAGCGGTAAACACGTGTTTCCTTGCTGACTAGGAGTCCCGATTAATGATATTACTTTAGAGTACAACGTATTATGGATATTACTTGCATTTACATTACGATACAGTTACTTTCCCATGTAAATACATGGACACCGCGCAATATTACTTGCCTTACGGAGAAAATGTTACGAAGATTGTATAGGTTATCTTTTATTTTTGTTATGCAGGTCAAAGTAAAAAGAAAAGTAAGAAGAAGTCGCTTGGGGAGATGCAAGTGGCGATGAAATGTGAAATTGAACCCTCTGATGCGGTTGTAAAGCTTGAATACAAAGATTGGCCTCTTTTGTTCAAGGTATGTAGCGAGATAAACCAATTGTAATACGAGTACAGCGATGCTTTTCAGCAGATGACTAAATGCAATTGAACGTTGTTTCAGAATTTTGATAAACTGCTCACAAGAACAAAACATTTTACTCCTTTAACCAGTGGCTCGACACCATTACATCGTACTTTATCGGAGTATATAAAATCTGGATGCATTAATCTAGATAAACCTTGCAATCCATCGTCACACGAGGTTGTAGCATGGATAAAAAGAATATTAAAAGTAGAAAAGACTGGTCATTCTGGTACATTGGATCCTAAAGTCTCTGGTTGTTTAATTGTATGTATTGATAGAGCAACTAGATTAGCCAAGTCACAGCAATCTGCTGGGAAAGAATACGTTGCAGTTTTTAAATTACATTCTGCTCCAGAAAGTCTACAAAAGGTAATAGTATTTCATGGCTTAATATTACTCGTTCTTCTAAACTAAATTAATTTAAAATGATTTAGGTGAGTCAAGCATTAGAAAAATTACGAGGTGCATTGTTTCAACGGCCTCCGCTTATATCTGCAGTGAAGCGTCAGCTTCGTGTTAGAACAGTTTACGATAGTTGGTTCCTAGACTACGATGACGAACGAAATATGGGAGTATTCAAAGTTAGTTGTGAGGCTGGTTCTTATATCAGAACTATTTGTGTTCACCTTGGCCTCTTCTTAGGCACTGGTTGTCAAATGCAAGAACTACGTAGAAATCGTTCGGGAGTACAATCTGAAAAGGATGGAATGGTTACAATGCACGATATACTTGATGCTCAATGGTTATACGAACACCATGGAGATGAGTCATACTTGAGGAGAGTGATCAAGCCTTTGGAAGCTCTTCTTGTAAATCATAAAAGAATTATTGTGAAAGATAGTGCAGTATGTATTCGTATTTCACTCTTAAAAGTAAAATTGTTAGTAGAAAAACATACCTGTATAAACCTATGCAATTACATCAATAGGTAAATGCTATTTGCTATGGAGCTAAAATTATGCTGCCAGGTATACTGATGTACGATGATGGCATAGAATTAAACCAGGAAATTGTAATAGTAACAACTAAAGGCGAAGCTATAGCACTTGGTAAATAGATTTTCAAAGTAATATAGCAAAGCCGCACAGTATTTCAGAGTGCACTTAAAACATTAAGTATTTTCACTTTTATAACATAACTAAATAACTAAACCAACTAATTTGATTTTTGCAGGCGTAGCATTAATGACATCTCCCACAATGACCACTTGCGATCATGGTGTAGCTGCAAAAATAAAACGAGTTATTATGGAAAGGGATGCATATCCAAGAAAATGGGGTCTAGGACCCAAAGCATCTATTAAAAAGCGTATGATCGTTGAAGGAAAATTAGATAAATATGGCAAACCCAATGAGAATACACCTGCAGATTGGTTGTCTAATTATACAGACTTTTCTTCAACTGCAGTTAAGGTAAACGCCATATGTTCGCTTTTTTCCTATAAGTGTATTTCTACAATATGAAATAATTCAAATTTTATTCTTTATCAGACTGAAGAAAATGGAGTTACTGATGCCACTGCAAAAAAACGCAAATGGGAAGAAACAGTACCGTCAGCTCCAGTAGATGATTCAGTGAAAGAAGAAAAAGTTGATCCAGATGTAATATCACCCGAAAAAAAGAGGAAAGAAAAGAAAGACAAAAAGAAGAAAAAGAAGAAAGATAAGACAGAATCCGAAGCAGACGAATCATTAGCAATGAGCACTGAAGGCACGACTGAGGTAAAGTTATTTGAAAACTTTTTGAAAAACGCAAAATACTAACTAATACTTTTTATTTATAGGAAACGTCACTTAAAGAGGAAAAGAAAAAGAAGAAGAAAAAGAAAGATAAAGATCAAGAAGCACCAACTTCAAGTTGAAAACAATTTCTTAAAGTAATCGTTCCATAAATTTACAGAAGAAACACGTGATCTCGTTCATTCAGGAACACAAATCTTCAACACAGACCGTTTATAAAAAATAAATCTGATTTAACAGGATTTAATTTTTAGAGAAATTTCTTCTTTGATACGTATTTTTCACCGTATTAGGTTGAAGAGAGTATGTATTTTATATATCTGTAAACTTGTACAGATCTTAAAACAAACTATTAACATTTAGTAACTACTTAGATTGTGCTTCAAAACTTAACTTATAGTAATACTGTATTATTTTTTACGAATGGAAAAATAAGATTAAAATAAATATTACTGTTAGAAGTTAAGTTTTCTGGCTGAAGGTGTATAATGATACGATGTATGAATTTTGTATCGGTACATATACATAGTAAATGAACCTCTTTTTACAAATTGTCGAAATACTTTGCAAATATGGTAAAGTAAAAAAATGTGCAACATCTCGAAACATTCAAATTTTGTGTTCACCTAATCATTCTATGCTAGCATTTATTTCAGACATGTATATTTCATTGTAACAAATGTTTAGTTATATATAATGTCTGAACGTCCGTGAAACTTTACAAATACTTTAAATAAAAATATATAAATATGTATTTATAGACTTTTTAATTTGTTCAATTTAAACAAAACTGCATCCACTATTTTTGGGTACAGATTACGAACACGTATTTTAAAAAGATGTATATATTTTTAATAATATATTGCGAATGTTGTTTTAAGAAATAGTTATTTGAATACAACGGTATCGAGCATAGCTCCCAGACATTGGACAATGTTTGTAGTCATAAGTTTGTCCACTTTCTCTTCTAAATGTCGTTTTGGATCCTGTTTACCCACGTTCTTTATAGCTAATTGTTCAGGTGTCATCTTTTCTTCGTCTTCTAACGCCTGTAAATTGGAATTTAAAAATTATCGAATATGTATTTGAAAATATTAATTTCTTTTTGAACATATTTTAAATAGTTTACCTTATTGTAATTCTTGGCAAGTTCAAGCATTTCAGAGACAATGTTCTCGTTGAGTTTACTGTGTTCAGAATATTCAGCAAGTGTAAGACCATCCATCCATGTTTTCTTGTGCAGATTTAATAGCATTTTCTGCTCTAGTTCATTTTTGCGATAGTTGATACTAATGCTATAATAATGACGATTTAAACCGTGAATTAAAGCTTGAACAGAATGTTTCTGTAGATGACCTAAATTAGACGTGGTTTGACGAGGTTCTTGTCCCAAAACCTATAATATACATAGTAGTTACGCACGTTCGCGAATCATAAAATGATTTTGAGTTTATGTAAATGCTTACCATCATGTTTGGATTAATTAGTCTAAATGCATCGATAACAACTTTTCCTTTCACAGACTGAATTGGATCAATTACAACAGCCACTGCTCTTTCACTTAGGGCTTCAAAAGATTGCTGTGTATTAATATCTACACCTGACAACCAGCAACCAAAACCTGGATGGGAATGATACCACCCTACAACCATTTCTGGTCTACCAGTTTGTTTAAGCATTTCTAACATTTTCGCTTGAAATACTGGATCAACTGCTTCTACACTAACTCCCTGAATGTACACGAAAACGTACAATTATAAACTAATTACTACAAATATATAATAAATTACTAGGTCCTTGCAAGAATCTGTGTCTGAGTGTCTGTATTTTAATCCTTTCTGATCATAGTGCTCAAAATAGGAGTATTTTACAAGATTTCAGAAAGGATTAATACTAAATCGAGCACAAAGTTTTGCACTGACTTAATATTTTAATGTAGAACAATATTTGTTCTTACAGTTCCTGTTTGAGGCATAGCGAATACATCAATAACACGAACAGTGTAGTCATCAACAAATTCTCCAAGCATCAGTCCCATAACTTCCATAGGTACACCAGCTCGCCCATGTTTAAGCATTTTTAAGAGTGCTAATGATGATATGTATACCTAGAAATATTGAAATAATAATATATTAACAGTTCTTTAATTATATATATACATATTACTGTATTCTCTAAAACTTTTGTTACATATTTTACCACCATCTGATAGAAGAAATATTAAAAAAAAATGCAGATACTAGAAGTACACATCAATGTAACAATAAATAAATTTAATTTCACCTGCTCAGCGGTGTCAACAACCGGGGCATCCGAAGAAGAAGATCCATGATTCACACCTGACATACATCCGCCTAATCTCAAAAGCCGCTCCATCGTTTTAGCTTTTTATTTCTGAAACGTTCCTGAAAATATTAGGAATGTATATAAGCGTGGATTGATGATAAGAAAGACGCAGTGAATGTTAATTAAATAGTCGCGTTTAACGTACATACGTCTTCACTGAGGTTAAGTTTGTCACCTAAGCGTTAAAAAATCTTTAAAATCATTTCGAAAATATAAAATTTTTCTACTATTTTCTTTTCTTACCTATTGAACTATATATTCGACTGTATATAATGTAATTTATCGCTTGTTTATACTATCAAAAACCTTTTGTCTACGCTTGTCGAACAAGCGTATTGACAACTCTCAAATGTGCACACTCATGAGCGCGGCCTATAGGGACAGAGACTGACTATCGTTTGCAAACTTCAAAAACTTTCCCAATGAGGACAGTAGTGAGTACGCAAAAAACATGGATGATAAACTAGAATATTCGCCTCTCTCGCCGAAATTGAATAACGGGCCACATAACTTGGGTAATTTTTTAAAATGACTGTACTAAATAGAAAGCGTGAATATATAAAGTGAAAATTATGTTACACTTTATTTATGATCAAATAAAGTTATGAAATTTTATAGGTTATGAAGATGTAAATTTATTCGAATTAAAATGATTAAAAAATGTTTCAATAATATTATAAATAAAATGACACGTAAATACTTTTGTAAATATTGTTGATGTTGTACTTTGTTCAGACGTATTTTACAGGTGATCCTGATGATAAAACGTTAAGAAAAGTAGAGAAAGAAGTACTTATACCACAAATAATGCGAGAAAGAGCGAGAACAGAAAAATGTCAAACAGAAGTTACTGGTAATACCGTAATGTAAAATATTTATTATACATGCATTTAAACATATTACGCAATATTGATGTTCATATGGTTTGTTTATAGAATTTTCGAAATGTTGTAAGGATAACAATCTTTTAATGGTTGTCAAATGTAGAAATGAAAATTCTGATTTAAAAACATGCCTGACAAAATGGTATGCCGATGAAAAATTCAAAGAAGAATGTACACAACAATATTTAAATGAAAGAAGAAAATTTCGATTGACTGGTGTGCCTAATAAATCAAGATACTCAACATTAATGTCTTCATAAATTTTATTGTTCTTTAACAACTGATAGCTTAGAGATAAATTACAAATGTATAAAATACAAATAATAAATGATCATTTTACGAGTTACTACCTCCTACTTCATGAAATTACTAGCTTTGTTTAGAGCAAGAACAATAAAATGATTTTCTAAAAAATATATGTATATAATGTAGATGCATTTGAAAAATTAATAAATACGTTTTACATACTATTACCATGAATCATAATCAGCATCGTCCTCATCTTTATTATTTTTGGGATTCCACCTTCTCCACAATAGCTCTCTTACAGAAAACTCTGATAAAGCATCTATACAAAGTGAATTTGAACTTTGTAAAACTGAAGACGGCCACAATACTTGAGCGAATAATATTTCCTACATTAAAAAGATAAACTAAAGTTTCAAGTAGCTTTCAATTAAAATTGAAATAAAACAAGAACTTAATGTAAATTCATTACTTTTGCCGCAGTCTCAGATAATCGTTCTAATCCAAATAAATTGTTCCATGTTGGTATATGCATAGATTTACTTTCATCTCTGATTAATGAATCTCCATCCAAAACGTCTACCATTACAATGTATGATGCATGATAAAACGGAGGTCCTTGTTTATACAATACTGAAATATTAAATTTTGTTATTTGCACGTTTATCTTATTGTTTGATTCTTCATGTAATTAAATACATATTAAAGTATATTAGATTGATACTAACAAAAGTCTCCACCATATTTTAATCCCGGCTTTACAACCCATCCTTTGCTTCGAAAATAATGATATACAACATATTTTTGTACAAAACTTTTATCAGCTTTATGAAACAAATGCCAAGCACTGTCAATATCTAATAAATTACCATCAAAGTCTATTAGATTTAAACATCCTAAGCCATATAAAAGAAAGAATGTTTCTTCAAATGTAAGATGAAGAGTTTCTTGTACAGGAAAACTTTCGTTTTCAACCTTAGGCTTTATATTTTTTAAATAATTTTCAGTTTCTGAGTCACTGTCTGGCAAGACAAGTAATTTGTTTTGAATATCAGTATCATTGTTTGTGATGCATAAATCTTCTTTAAAATCAAAGTCTTCTAAATAATAGGGCTCTTCTTTTTCTTCATTTTCAGTGAAGTCTTTTAAATCCTCTTTGGTACCTCCAGATTTTTCATCAATATTTTTATTTACAATGACACACACATCATCTTCGCTTATCGAATCAAGACTAATTTGACTAACTTCTATTACTTTGTCGGACAATTTATCCTCGTCTTGAGTTTTACTGAGAGAATCAACACTTCTATCTATTTCAATTATGTCTGGTGTATTTTCAATTTCTAAACTTTTCGAAGAAGTTTCTCCACTTTCAAGATCTATAACATTTGGAAGTTCACATTTGCTCTCTTCTGAATTTATACGTTTCCTATTGTTCAGTTCTATACTAAGTTCATTGAATTGTTTTAGCCATTCTTGTCTACGAATCCACTGTCTGTTTCTTATAACAGGAGGTGCTCCATATCGTGCTTTTCCAAATGAAGGGAAGCCACGTGATAGCGAGCCTTTGCCAAAATATCCCTTAGCAGAAAAATTAATTTCAATAAAATACATATTTGTGTGTTAAACATATGCTGATAAATTATGGTTACCATAGAATGCAAAGCAGCAATTTCACTTGGATTAATTACACATGATCCTACTTCTGTGAGGTAAGCAGTGTAAGTTACCCACTCATTTTTGTTGCCTATTACAATTGGGAATGGTGGTTGTTCTTTTACTTTAATTCGTTGTTTCTTCTTTGGTTCTCGTAAATTCATGTTATTACTATTCCTAACTGGTAAATAAGATTATATTTTACGATTAAACTTTATTTTATAAAACCAAAATTTTGGTCTCCTAAAGCAACAAAGTTTAGTCAATTACTATATTTCATACAATCTTTTACTTACAATACTGTTTTATCTCATATAAAGTAGAAGTGCCTTTAAGATTTCCATCAAAGAAACACGATGATCCTATTTTTTACATAGTTTATTTATTCTTTTCTTAAATGTCTGGTTTTGAATGTTTTTGTTATAAAGCATTAGCGAAAAGAAAGTACTCTTTGACATTAGCACAGATTTGATTAGCGATAGTAATGCCTCTTATGGCAGAATTACAAAGCTTAATCAACGTGTTATTACCAACTACTTCAAAATATTCTGCTAAATAACGCCGGTTACATGTTTCTTGCACTGATCTCTAATTTTCAAAGATAGCGAAATTGAAAATGTTCTATTTCTTCGAAAAGGGCGATTCCTAAAATTATTGGGTTGTCCGGAAAGTTCGTGCCGATTTATTTTTAATTATTATTCCGGACAACACAATATTTTAAGAAACTTTTTTCTTGATAAAAATGTTATACATGGTTTCGTTTCTAAGTTATTAACAAAAGCCACGGAGCAATCAGAGCGCGGCTACAGTCGTAATTTGATAAAGGAAAATGGTGCTTAGAATCATCCCAGGAATCTCGAATTACAAATAGTTTTTAACTTTATGGGACACTTTGTAATGAGGAAAATTCACTGAACAGTGAGAAAACCTTAGTATCGATGGCTTTCACTAGGTAGCGAAACCTTACAGTTTGATAGGTGCAGGTCTTGTATGAACATAATAATGGGTTGTGCTTTGAATATTTGCCGCACAAACGAACCCGATTGCAGTGTTCTTTTCAAAATTAATGTTGTTCCTTGCGGGAAACCGTCCGTAAATCTCTGATTCTATAAGTTTTTAACGAAGACATTTGCAATGTCCGTGTTCAACGCGCGGCAGTTTTTAGATGCATTGTTTAAACGTTACATAATTTCACTGCCATCGATAAATTTATCTAGAACACAAAAAGCAAGTATTCCTATTTGAGGTTAGAATAAATATATTTACATTCGATAATTTCAACATTACATAATATTGAAGAATGATTTTGTACGGTCATTTAATTATGTTTTCGTTGTTGATCGTCTCTGGAACTTTATGTACACATATTGGAGTGTTTGCTCCAATTCTATAGTTTTTTACCATCTTGTATTTTACAGATTTTTATTATCTGCTTAACCGGAGGATCGTTGCTACTAGGAGGTTTGGCACAGTTTTTAAAAAGACGCAGAAGACATCCTCGTCCTCCTTCTAGAAGACCCTTCAGAGATTCAAAGTCAAGATTTGCAAATCTAAAGAATTCTAACTTTGGTAATTTAACAATACACTGTATGAAATTCTATGTAGATATTATGAGCATGTTAAATAGTATTAAGTGCAAAACATTTACAGATTAAGTCATAGGTCACTTTTTAAATTTAAATCAGTTATAATCTGAGATATTACAATTAATATCAATTTATTGTGATAGATTTTTATTATCTAGAATAGTCATGTTTCTGTCATGTTGATAGATGCAGTGTCACAAGCGTCCTGTGCAAGAAGAAGCGAGGCAAGCAGTAGGAGTCACATAAGTGATCGAGTATCGCTTATATCTTCTGTTCCAGGAGGTCCAGATGGAGATGTTACGCTTACTCCACAACAGTACGGCGTTCTTGGTAAGTCAACATCATATATTAGTACGTAAATCTTGTAGTAATTTTATAAGAATGTAGTAATTGTAATTTTAAATTATTAAACTATTTGATTCAGTTGTATACATAATAATCTACATTTAAAGTTAAGGATGTAACATTCATGATGAATGTACTGATTCATCAGTTCATTCATTTTTTTTACTTATTCCGATCAAAGAATTGGTTTGTCGTCCTTGGAACAAATATCATATGTATATAAGGGGATTTGATCAAATTTTATTTAAGAAAGAAAATAACAATATCATGTGCATTGTTTAACATAAAAAGAGATTGTGTCATGCATGCATTCATAAATTATTTAAGGCTTAGTACATTTTTACATACATATATGTATATAGTATTTATATTTACATGATAATGTACAGATATAGATTATTCACAAATAACATGTTTGTTCAATGCAGATAGTCATAGAAGCTAAGGACAGTTTTTGGCATTGCTAAATTTAGTTATTTCCACTGTAGTTTTTATTTAATATCTTCTCAAGGGTATACAGAAGTATCAAGAAGCAACTAAAAAATAAGCAGTAATATTTTGCATCTGAATATAGACTGTTTTCTTCTATGCCTTCAATCGTTTCGTTCATAAATTTATTCCAGAGTCGTATTATTCTTTCAGTGTCCATTACATTAATTATTCGTAGTGAGTAAATATTACTCACAACAATATCAAACATCGTATTATCTTGCATTTTCTATCTATCTTCTTCTTCTCTGTTCCTTACATTTATACCCACAACGTTCTAAAACTCGCCTGTCTCTATCTCGCAACAAATTTCTGCCCTCTATGACAATTTACAAATTATTCAACGGAATATGTCACAATCATATTACATCTACGTATAATTTCATTGAATATCACAATACTGTGATTAGGCTTACCTTGATGCATATTCTCACAAACTCATCAGGACATTTGTTTCTGTTCAAAGTGAATATTTCATGTTACTTTGATAGGTACTACAATAGAATAAAATATACGATAATTATACAGTATTAATTATGTCGGTATCAGGCGAAAATTATTAAATGGTTAAATAAGTGTACAACAATTATGCCTAGCAAGAATGTAGAAACATGTTATGTACATACCAATGGTTCAAGTAAAAATGATCGAAAATACAATATATGAAAATACCATTTCTTTTGTCAATGTGCTTTTAAACAAAGCACGTTTAAATTAAACGCAAAATTAAATAAGTCCATATTTCTCTTTGACTTAACAAAGAAAGTATACCTTACAAATTATTAACGCATCTATACAAAATTAAAATACTGCATTCCTCTTCCGTTACAATTTCCATTAATAGTAATCTTCTAGGAATCTGCAAGCCCTATCACTTTACCTGGGAGACAGATGGGTACATAAAATTCTATAAGTTGCATCGAACTTACAACAAAGCGTTAATAATTTGAGAATTTGTGAAGTGTTTCGTTCATTATTACTCAGACTCTGTACATGGTTAAATTCTTGGCTTCTTTTTTTGGCTCGTTCTCGGCTCGTCCTTGAGATTACTTCGCTTCCATTTCTATTACTCTTACATTGCAAATCCTATGAAATTTACATCAGTCACGTAAACGATATTAAAATAGCTTTGGAAAATAGTTGTACCCATCTACCTGTTATCTACGTATTCTTACTTGCTATGCCATTATAAATCTTACAATTTTCTAAAATTATACTGCAATCTCAAAAATATATCGTAGCTGCGTTAACTCTCACATTTCTTTATCCTTCATTGTCGTTTTTACTCCTCTGATCTCATTTATATAAGCTAGTTGCCCGAGACAATACCTGCCATAATTCTAATTCTTCTTGAATCGAACCTTCGAAGAAGATATCCATTCGTTTTCAAGCTTTTCATTCAAAGTTCTTCTAGAGGGTGTCTAGAATTACACTTTGCAAAGGCATAAAATAGATTAGCTGGAGAATCGTTTCCACAGCGGAATTAGTAAAGACGGAATGTCGTAGTTTACAATTCAGTTATTCAACAATAAAGGTAATGTTAACGAATCTTCTGTTAACATTTACATTGGCTGCGATCGCTTGTACTCAACATTGTCATGAGACTAGCTCATCATTAAGGTATTTCTTTAATATCCTAAACGTGTATATATATATATATTTTTTTTTTATGTATATATATATAATTTAATATATTGTATTATAAATTATATATATATATATATATTAAATATCAAGTTTTCTCGAAAGGCAAGCACACGTCAACGCTGACATCACAGCCCGACAGTCAGCGATTTAACCAAGGAGCTTTATTTCGTGCCATAATTGCTATGTACGAAATTACAGCAACATTATCAATTTTTTTCAATTTCTTTTCTTTGTTCTTTTTTTGTTGTTTTTGTTATAGCTTTCTTCAATATTGCTCTACGAATATATTACTATTGTAACTTAGGGCTTCTTAGGAGTCGTACTTTCACGTGATTCTATGGACGATAGTCGTTAGTAGAGGTATAAATATAATGTTTAATGTATGCAAACATGTGCCGGAATGAGAATCTTCGACTTTGTTCTTCAGCGACAAGGGGCCACCGTCGTCGCTCTGCATATTCGACACGTCCGATTTCTTTGGTGGTATAATCATGTTTTCATCGTGGTCTTCGTTATCCATTTCCGGTTGACGCGGTTCCTTAATATATTCCTGCGTTGTGGTGGTGCTTGCTTCTGTAGTGGGCGGTACAGTGGTAGTAGGAACTAAGCTATTATTACTTAAAAAGTAAATAGGTCCAAATTCAGGTGTAACATCAAACATGGTTTCTTCTCTACGTATACCGTTGATCCCACGGGATCTTGTCACTTCGTCTTCGTAATAAGAGATCAATGTTCCTGAGTAAGGTACCTCCATGTCGGTGTAGTTTGCTTTCAATGTAACCTTTCTTCCTGTGCCAGGCTTCAAAAATATTTCTACCCTGTGGAGGATAACAGAGAATTAGAAGGGATCATCGGAACAACTTCATTCTACTGGAATATGTCACAAGGATAACACTTACGTATATACATCACTGCGTTTACTCTTCTCCATCGTACCCCACATTATCTTTGGCAAAACTGTTCCATTCGTTAGAGAGATCGACGTATTTAGGCCCTTCAAGATAGCATGACCCTGTCCCCAGTACACCGAGTAATTGTAAGTATACCCAAAGGCTTGAGCCACCATCGCACCTTCCTGCCCATTATTAGCAATCAATGCAGTATCCAACGTAAGGGGTGTACTCTTTATTACTCGCTTTTTAAGCCAATCTAATTTAACCCTTGTCAGATTGTAATATATTGGCTCCGTTTCAACCAGTACGTCACCAGACTTCGCAGACCCCTCCGTGCCATCCTGGTACAAAAATAACACTTCATTAATATCTTCTTCTTTGGTAACACACTCTTAAAAATACATATTCCAAATTAATATTTATCTACTACTAAATAATAATTCTAAAATAATACAATTACACCGTGCTTGGTCTAGTTTACTAATTATATCAAAAACGAAAAATCTATTACAGGAGAGTTCTCTAATATTACCACTAAAACTATGTGCATTTAAAACTACCCTCAACGCTTTACCTACTACTATAGTAGTAAAGCTAAACTAAATATAGAATAATTTATTTCTGAAAAATCAAATTTTGGTCCAAGGCTTCCAAGGCGCCGTTATTGTCGGTAGGTAAAGCGTTAACATTTCATGGGCTATAACGTTCCCAAGTGTGTGGCTTTGATAGTAGTGAAAAGGGGGTGTGGGAACAACAGTCTCGTAGTCAGCAGACACTCGCTGACAACGGAGACTGGTGTGTGCAGCAATTACTTACGTCTCTCACGTAGCTGATAGACCCGAAGTCGTGCGAATTCAGGGTTCCGATATAATGGGTGTACCTCGGATGGTCGTCCCCGTTGTCTTTGTCATTGTTGTGAACCGCGTGGCGAGCCACGAACATCTTTTCCGTGGCCACCGCTCCTACGGGAGTCTGCTTATAGTTGACCCATTGCTCCCAGTTTACGCGGGCGGCATTGTCAACGTTCTCCAGCAGCTCGTATTTGTCGTAGGACTTAACACCGCCGTGAATCGTCACCGTGCATCGTTTCTCGTCGCCTTTCTGGCTACCAGCTACCCAGACAGTCGTGTGCAACACCCTGCACACGTACAGTGGCTTCTTTCTCTTCGATTTCTCCGCTTGGTTGTGCGAGTCGTCTGCGAAAATATTCATACAATCGTTGACAAAAAAAAAAAAAAAGAAAAAATATAAAGAAAACACACGCACGTCTAGACTCCCGGGGACCAGACAATCGCGATATTCAAGCTCATCGAGACGGAAGACGGGAACCAGCTTTGTCCCACTCGTCGGAAACTACGTTTCGTTCCGGTTGGCACCACTGCAGGAGGAACGCCTCGCACCCTTAACTCCGACGATGCTCCGAACCTCGGATTCTAGCTTTTATCTTCGCTGCACCGTTGCAGTCTACTATGGTGCGATTTTAGCGAACTACGGGTTTTAATTTTTGTTTAATAAGACTATTCGATGACGCGAATGGATCGAGGGAATTGAGAAGCATCGATGTGTTAATTCGAGTCGATTGAAATTGTTGGAAGGATGATATTTTTATTTGGTTTTGCGCAATCTTTGTACGGGAACCTAGGGTTTGATTGTTTATATTAGAACGAGAGCAACTTGATTTTGTATAAAGTTCACACGACATGTTGAAAAATGAGGAATCA
>CM052085.1:5828158-5841929 GCA_028453745.1 Agapostemon virescens
AGAAGATCGACGAAGTTTACAGGACATCAAGATTGAAAGAAGATGAATGAAGTTGGAGGACAGCAAGATTGAAAGAAGACAATGAAGCTCAGAGAACAGGGAAAGGTAGAAATAAAATCAACGAAGTTTACATAACAACAAAATTCAAAGAAAATCAACAATGTTTGTAAAATGGCCAGGTTGGAAGAAGATCGACGAAATTTACAGGATATCAAGATTGAAAAAAGATGAATGAAGTTGGAGGACAGCAAAATTGAAAGAAGACAATGGACCTCAAAAGACGGGGCAAGGTAGAATGAAAATCAACGCAGCTTAACCAACAGCAAAATAAAAAGATCATCAACAAAATTACTTAAAATTGAAAGCATGGCGCGAGGTCGTCCAGCGGCCGAATCCCTACGGTGCTGTAATTCTTGATGAAAAGTTAATTCTGCAGGATTAAACGGACCTTGAAAATTAGTCTATCGAAAGCTCGCTACAGAGCTGTGTCGATTTAAATGAAGTAATTATTATCATAAATTGAAGCACACCCCGTCGGAGTCGGGAAACAACGTTGACGAGACATGTACGTTCCACGGACGGTTGATTAATTAGTCAGATAAAATCGAATGAGTTCAGAACAGAGTAATCTCGATGAATAATTCCCAATATGGGCGGCACATCGTTGAAGAGAATCGCGATTTGACCGACGCGCACACAGCAGATCGATGTGCATTCGGAATTCCTGATGGTGGTGGATATTGAACCGAAACACGAGCAGGATATACTTGAACCAATTAACCGAGGGTCTTGATGAGAACCCATAACAATGCGTGGAATTACAATCTCCTGTCTTTCAGTCGGACGGTCAAGCGAAACTCGTCTCGCGAGAACAGCGGAATAGTGTCACGGCACGGAATAGCATGATTAAAAATCGTCCGCCGGATAACTTCGTGTTCGGTCGCATTTCGATCGGCGGCAACAGTTTTACGCTAATGAAAGACGACGAACGATTAAATTTCCATCCGAGCTCGCGAGAGTATACGGTTTCGTCTTTCGCGTCGCGCGGCCGCTTAATTGGCTAATTCAGGTCTATAATAATTAACCCCCTCGACTTAAACCGTCTCTACTCGTGGATAGAGATTTCGAGACTGAAAATTGCTGTTCGTTCGCCGTCGACGTTTATCTTGTGGGAGAAAGCGACTGTTCTTGACGAAATAAAGCGAACAGATGTAACATAAACCTTTCTACTTTAAAATTCGTCAAATCCGCAGCCTACGATGCTGCTCGCGACCGCTTAACTTGTTAATTGAGACGTATAATAATTAATCCCCTCGTTTTAAACCATCTAAACTTGCGGATAGAGATTTCGAGCCTGAAATTTTCTATTCACCCTTCGTTAACTTTTATCATTTTCAAGAAAATGTAGGCAGCATCGATTTTCTGAAGAAAATTGCGAACAACGAAGAAATTCAAATTGATGGTACGTTCGTGAGGAAACAAAGCCAACAGATGTAACATAAACCTTTCTACTTTAAAGTTCGTCAAATCCGCAGTCTACCGACCGCTCGCAGTCGCTTAATTTGCTAATTGAGACGTATAATAATTAACCCCCTCGTTTTAAATCATTTAAACTTGCGGATAGAGATTTCGAGCCTGAAAATTTCTATTCGTTAACGTTTATCTTTTGGAAGAAAACGTAGACGGCATCGATTTTCTAGGGAAAATCATGAACAAATGGAACTGCTTCGAGCGCAAAGGGTTAATAATTGTACGATGCCGGGCCGTGAAAGTCTGAAATCTGTTGAATTTTGCTTGAATTGCTGGTTGAAATTTCATCGAATCCGCTCGCTAGCGATCGCTAGTTTCGAGAAAGGTGGCAGTGCAAGGGCTAAAGAAATGCGAACGACAATCGGGACGGTTGTGCAAGCTAATATTGTCGCTATGTTCGCGGAATTTTAATGGTGCCAGACAGCCAACAAAATTCCATGGTAAAGATAGAACGCGGTGACCGGCGCCAAAAACTTTTCGCCGGTGATAACACCCGGAAAAGAAAGGAGGTAAACGGCGGATTCCGTTTGTTCGTCGGTCGGGGCCGCTGATAGAGAGGAGATAGAAGAGAGAAAGAGAGAGAGAGTGAGAGAGAGAGAAATTAATAGGGGAAGAGAGGCGGAACGACGACGTGAACCAGATTATGAAAATCAGAACGAGCCACGTAGGTTAAAAGCTCGTTGCGGCGAGCGATAATGATGTCACTTTTATTAGCCTCATCAGGGTCGAAGCATCCTCGACAGGGGATCCACTATTACCTAATAACCGACACGATCATATCGTGCACACTGTTAGCCGGGGACATTTGCATCCATCGACAGGTCATCTGCGTGCTAGCTGCGCCACCGGTTCGCGTGATCATAGTCCGAAAGATCTCCCCCTATATCCCTGCGTCAATATCAATTTATTGCTAAATCTCTTCGGCGACGTACTTTCCCGAGATTAACAATTTGCCGAATTACTTCCGGATCCCTGAGCGACCGTTGTGACTGCGTCCGTCGCATTGCCCGGACCCACTTAAAGCAGAACTCTGATATCTGAACAGTTCAACAGATGCACTTTCGAAATCGTGCTCCTATCACGGGGCCCTGAAATGTCGAAAATTCCTAGAGATACAGTAGGCGCACGAAAGTATTCGGACACTATTCAAATCTAAATAACTTTTTCAAAATTGAACCAAACGACTTGACTTTTCCGGAGCAACTAGCAGCATTGATTTATTAAATGATATGCAAAAATAATTTTGAAATAATTCTAATTGGTAGAAATTACGTGGGAAAGTAGAAAAGATATTTTTTAAAACATTTTTATTTCAACTCGTAATGAAAATTTAAAATATGCGTTTTTCAGAACTGCGTTAGTTATACACATGTTGAAAATTGTTTGAGTGTTGAATTTCGCTTATGCGTTTCATCTATGAACGTATAAAATCTATTGATAAGGAAGTAGCTATAAGTATACCCAAGGAACGCCAACTACGATGAGAGGTTTCCCTTTCGCGAGAGATAGTATTGCAAAACACCAGTTTTTGTCGGCGTAAACGTTTCTCGAGGCATAACTCGACTCGTATGCAAAATGCAATGTAATGCAATACCAAAATGTCTTACAATTTTCTGCTAAACAAGCCCGAATAATCTGCGATTATTTCTCGTCGGGCATTGTTCGAATTTTCAAGCAACAATCAGCACTTTTTTTTACCAAACTAGCAGTTATAAAAGTTCCACAAAATTAAAATACGTTATTGAACGAAATGAAATGTATAACATTCTGTGGTGCTGCAACCTTATTGCAAACCTACCACAGTGGTTTGAATAATTCTTTCTAGATTCTCTATTTTACTATTATTCAAATTATAAAATTGCCTCCATACTCGACAAATTTCTTTCCTCAAAATTATACATTGCAACAAAAATCGCAAAAATTCTAAATAAATTATATCTTGTAGACCTACCACAATAGTTCAAATAACTCTTTCTATATCCTCTACATCACTATTATTTAAGTTATAAAATTGCCACCATATTCGACAAATTTCTTTCCTCAAAATCATACACTGCAACAAAAATCGCAGAAATTCTAAATTAAACAATATCTTGCCATTCTAATTCTCGGCGAATTTGCCGTTGACCCGTAAACAAAATGCAACATTAAAAAGATGATTTTTCGTTAGGGTGTACCGCAATTTTTGCATTTCACGCTCGAGATGAATAATGGCGTCTCACGAGTGTATCGGTACCCTTGCACGCTTCAATTTTCAATGATTTCACGAACTATATTTAACACTAGGATAATGCGGTTCGATAAGGCCGCAGTTCACAGTGTTGTGCGATCGATTGGAATTTTTCTAGGTATTCGACCAGGTCTCATAATTGCTCGCATATTCGTTGGTTCTCGATTACCTGCGACTTCGCGAACACGCTAATCGTCGTTCCGACTCGTTTCACGTTTCGTTTGACCAAGAAAGCGACCAAGAAAATACTGTTGCACCGACTGGTGTGCATTTAATTGGCAATGCTGTTTTCAATATATTTCCCATCGATGATGCTGTGCAATATTTCAGTGCCAATTATCGCGTGGTCTCTGCTCGAATATCTCGCGACTACTGTCCTAACGACGTCGTGAATTAAACACGCCTATTAGCAACGTGTGCAAATCCAATTTATTTAGTTTCCTTTTCTTTTCCTAAGTGCCGTCTCTGTTCGACGGATCGCGTTTTAAAGCGAGTCGAAAGCACGACTGGATGTTTCGCGGAATTTTATTAGGAGAATGTGTTATTGCTTTTTGAAAGGAGGAAATTACGTAAATTTACGCGAGCCCCGGTTACAGGTTCCGGACAACTTGTTTTGAGAAACGGTGTCTCTAACTTTAAACACGGATTTGAAAAACAAACGAGTCGCCGCCGTTTTCGCGAAACACGCGCGCGCCGTCGTCGGATCGAGAAATTTGTCGGTTTTTCATATTAATTCGCAAAAACGGCCCCGTAAATTGCAACTGTTAACAAGTTTCTCGGCGTTACCGGCAACAAAACGTACTCCTTTCTAGAACGTTATTGAATTTCCTTTGATCTCGCCGAATATGTTCCTGGAACGATTTAGTGCTGATTTCTATCGGCAGCGGCGAGCATAAAAACCGGCTTAATGATCAAAAAATTAATCGTTCGGAAAGTTACGATTTTTTTTTCCCGAGTGTTATTATTATTGAAGCGTTCGTATATTTTATGCTACTCGTAATTTGTCCGACACGATTATCCAGGGTTCTGTGAGCTTTCACCGGCTGGATTATTAACCCTTTGCACTAGAAGCAATTTTAATTAAGTTGTTAAGACATTTCTTTCAACTTACGATGTTTTTAGTCTGTGTAATCGCTTTGCCATTGTGCCGTTTACAGGATTGTCGAAAGTTCTTTCGATAGCGGAATTATTAACCCTTTGGACTAGAAGCAATTTTAATTAACAAATTAAGAGGCTCCTTTCAACCTAGAACATTTTTATGCAATATAATCTTTTTTACATTGCACATTTGACAAGATTATTGAAAGAGTTCCTTCGATAGGTTTTGAATAGCTGATTTATCAACCCTTTGTACTAGAAGCAATTTTAATTAACGAATTAAAGAACATTTCTTTAAACCTAGAACATTTTTACCCAATGCAATCTTTTTTACACAACTGCACTTGACAAGATTATTGAGAGTTCTTTCTGTAGGTTTTGAATAGCTGACTTCTCAACCCTTTGTCCTAGAAGCAATTTTAATTAACGATTAAAAAACATTTCTTTAAACCTAGAACATTTTATCCAATGTAATTTTTTTTTCCATTGTGCACTTGATATTAAGTTTGTTTTCCTATGCAGTAATTAAATGTTTAAACATTTAGAGAACACGAGTTTAATGTAAAAATTGTTGAGAATAACGGTATGACAATTTTTATTGGCGCCTCAGAAAGTTAATGCGATCGTTGTCAATTAGAACAAGGTCTTTTGTGCATGTAACTGACCCAATATATATGTGTATATATATATATATATATATATATTATTCTTTTTAAGATCCACGTGTTATTACACCGACAAACGAGGATCGTGTAAACAGAAAACGACGCGAGCCGATTTGTTATGAAAACGAGTACAGGTCGCAATCCAATTAATTAGAATATTATTCGATAGGTGCGCCTCGCAAGAACACAATTACGTTTCCTTTTCGCTCGGCGCTGTGCATCTTCATTAACTTAATCGAACGTGAGTACTGTTCAATTACCAGCGTAGCCGCCCCTATTAACGAGGTCGATTATCATCTATTTTTAACCGGCGAAAGTTCCGCACACGCAGGAAATTTATTAAAAAAAAAAAGATGCATTCGAGGAAATTTCACAATGACAGCATTAATATTCCTCTTCAAATTTTAATTACTTTAAATAGAAAGTTAATCATTTTTGTTTCCTCGCTTTACTAGTTTCAATTGCCAAAAAAATGCATTTGAGAAAATTTTACAATTCAAACATTAATATTCGCTTCGATTTTAATTTATTGTAAACAGAAAATGGCAATCATTTTTATTTCCTTGCCTGTGCTAGTTCTAATTTACCAAAAACTGCATTTGAGAGAATTTTAGAATTCAAGTATTAATATTCCCCTTTAATTTCTAGTTATTTTAAATAAAAACTAATAATTTCGGTTTCCTTGCCTCCACTAGTTTAAATTTACTTTTAGTGCAGTCATAATTATTAGATTGCGGATCTACATGCAAAATGAAGATTGTTTGCATCGATTACAAGACACGGTGCATACTCATTTAAAAGCTCCTTTCTTTCTTCAATCATTAGACTGCAGACTTTATGCATTTTTTATGAAAATGAGCAGATAAAATTTACAACATGAGAAAGATAAAGAAGATTTAAGTGTCCTGACGTATTATCGTAACTTATTACATATTTCGTTCCAGTAGCTTGTAATTAACATTACACATTAGCTTGTAATTAACGTAAGAATTTATTCATTTTTTTAAATAAAGAACCACCTTTAATTAATAATATCAATAAAAATAGTAAATCGACGTTCTTAGATATTTTTAATCCCCTAAAGTTGACAAACAGCACTACAAATAATACAATTAGCAGTCAACCTTGTCTCAGTTTCTTTATAAATAAAAAAATATAACATGAACTGTTTAAACAATTTTCTAAAGTTTTGTTTACTTCACAGAAAAAAGCATCCGTATGTTCAAGTACATCAGCCATACTGTGACCTTCATTACTTTCTATTTAATTAACGTCGTCACGAATGCATTTTGCATAAAGATCCGCAGTCCATTAATAATCCTAATGAAAACATTTCACCGACATTTTTCAATTCTTTTAATTACCCAAGGTCCGCAAACAACACTAATAAATTATTCAATTAACAATCTGACTCGACTAAGCTCCGTTAAAAATAAAAAATATCTAACCAGGACCATTTATAACATTTGCCAAAATTTTGTTTATTTCACAGAAAAAAGCATCCGTATGTTTAAGTACATCAGCCATATTGTGACCTTCATTACTTTCTATTTAATTAACACCGTCACGAATGCATTTTGCATAAAGATCCGCAATCCATTAACAATCCTAATGAAAATATTTCACCGACATTTTTCAATTCCGTTAATTACCCAAGCATCGCAAATAAATTATTCAATTAGCAATCTGCTTCGATTAAGCTCCGTTAAAAATAAAAAAATATTTAACCTGGACCATTGAAAAGATTTGCCAAAGTTTCGTTTATTTCGCGGAAAAAAAAGAAGAATACTGTAACGTTCGAGCACGCCAACCCTCCCGGTATTGTGACCTTTCAATATTTTCCATTCGATTAGGGCAGTCACGAATGTAGTTTCCCGGTACGCATAAAAAGAAAACATTGTCACGCGCGCCCTAAAGTTTAGGGTACACGGCGGTAAGCATCTGTTGGTTCGAGGCATGGTATGGCAAATACGCAAATACCACGGGTTGCAGGAAGTGCGCGTGTGCTAGGGAAATTTCCAAGTTCACCAGCGCACCAGGCACCTCCATCGATCTGCCGGTGTGCGGTGCTATTGCTACATTTACGGCATTCACTTTTATTCGAGATTCAACGGGTACGAGCTATTGACCCCTGAACTTGACCTATACGGAAGTATATCTGCTTCCGGAATCGCGGAGCCCAAAAGGATTTCGAAAAAACGAGAACAGGAAAATCACGTCCGCGTGTGCTCCGTAATCCTCGACACGAATTACGCAATATTTTGGAATCTTCGCAGTTACACCCCCCTCCCCTCCCCTCCGCCGGTCGAAACGGTCGCTCGATTGACCAACCGAGTGTTAAGATTTTTCTCCCCGATTTCCTTCCGGCAAAATTGCTCTTTACAAATACGTCCACTGTTTTAAATCATCTTCAACCATTAATGCAAACACCATTGTTAGATTCTTCTCGATTTTCTCTAAATAAATTTTCCCATCCCAACATATCTTTACAAAATCATTTTTAAACTCCCCACAATTATCTAACCAAAAATTGCCCATAAAGTATACATTCACGGTAAGCATCACCGACGACATCTAATAACGAATAGAAACACAGTTAGATTCTCCTCGATTTTCTTCAAACAAATTTGCACATCCGAAAATACGTTTACATTTTCAAACATATCGTACGGGCAACGAATACCAACACAAAATCGTTGTTAGATTCCCCGCGATTTTCTCTAACCAAAATTGCTCATAGAATATACAGATACATGTATATTCAAAGTTTGCGTCGACATCGGTACAAACACAAAACCATAGACTAGTTATATCGAATTGTCTCACCG
The DNA here is from genome assembly GCA_028453745.1 of Agapostemon virescens. Classification (NCBI taxonomy): domain Eukaryota; kingdom Metazoa; phylum Arthropoda; class Insecta; order Hymenoptera; family Halictidae; genus Agapostemon; species Agapostemon virescens. The sequence continues at coordinate 5,836,510 of CM052085.1, forward strand.
GCGTACAAAATCTGTCTGCGCAAACACACTGCTCGACCAGCAGACATTTCAGGGCGATCCGACGATTAGAAACGCGACAAAATCAAGCCCCGGTCGAAGCTGTTGCTTCGGTTTCGAATCGTTCAACGTCCCCGTTTATCCGTTCGCGGTTCTAACCAAAACACGCGACTGTCTGGCACTTGCCCGCGTAAAGATTTCTAGGATGACGCACGGAGAGCCAGCCCTATGACACACTCGACGATTTCCTCGTTCCGCTTGCAGAATCGCGCCCTGAAGCTGTCTGCCAGCCGAGCAACCCTGTGGCGGTGGTAAAATCGCGGTGGCAAACGTGTCCCCCGACACACGCTCGATATCAACCATAGAGTAGGAAACAGTCGTACTTACTATTGCATTATCTTAATCCAACTATATGTCCGAATACTGGCGTCAAGGGGGCTAGGGTATACGTGGCACTAGGTGTCCTGTCTTTTATTCTGTGTGAACGCGAGCGAGTCTCCCGGTGTGGCTAGTTAGTTAATCCGCGTGTCAACGGCCCGTGTTCCTCGAGAGCGAATACACACTACACCTGGCCAGCTAGCGGCAAGCCGAGTAACTGACGCCAGCGCGAGGACCCAGTGCGTGTCCCACCCCTCCCCTCTCCGACGCACTCTACGGCTCCGTTGGTTGGTCCTCGTCCCTCGCCACGGACTACGTATACTTCTCCCTCTCTCTCTCGTTCTCTCTTGATCTTCGTCCGTCTGTCCCTCTCTCGTCCGTTCTATTCCGTAAGTATTTCTTTCTCTCTCTCTCTCTCGCTTGATCTCAGAATATCCGTCTCTTTCTCTCTTGTGCGTTCTATTCCACGAGGATTTCTTCTCGAGACCTGGCTCGTCGAAGCTCCAGCGATGCACTACCAGCTTGACGAGCCGCGCGATGCCGCAACGCGTGCCTGGAGCACACTTTGAGACCGCGCGCGCCTCCCAGCTGCCGTATCGACCCCTCCCTATTGGATGACACATCCTCCAATAACGAACCTCCAAAAGGATTACGTCACTTCGGTATTATTGACGCCGGCCATCCGCAGAGCTGACGAAAAATTTCGAGAGAAAATATTCCGACTTACAGCCGAACCATTAGATCATACGCATTCGGAAAACGCTCCCGGGACTTGATGAACAAGCTGCAGTCGGAAATATTAGAGCACCAGAGGATCCTGGGTAATCAACACCGAGTCTGTCGAGAGCATTAATCGTCCGATTCCGGTGTCCCGAGTCATTTAATTGCACAGTTTACAGCGATCGAATTAAACGAACAACTATTTTATTAGGATCAACGGATTAACTGATGTATCCGCCAACGATTACGGTAAAATTATAATTTGAAAAATCGATGAATAGACCGATGACTAACCCTAGGCGTTATCCATACCAAAATTGTAAATGTGGTACGTAGGTCTAAGGTTAAAAATGGCTGACACGTATTATCTTATGAACATGTTAAAATTGTATTTATTTGGTTGTTGTATAATTTTATAGAATTGATGAATAGAGCGATGAGCAGTCCCAGGCATCGTCCATCATAAAATTGTAAATATGATAGGTAGGTCTAAGGTTAAAAATTATATTTATTCGAATGTTGCATAATTTTAATTGCAATGCGTATTCGAAGAAAAAGTACATAAGATAATTTTCAATGGAAGCACCTTATGCTGCTCGTCTCCACCGTTGAAGCACGGCCCTGGCGAGTGTGTTCGATCAAACACAACTGTTTATCGTTGCGGTTAAACATTTGATTCCGATAAATTGTTTCGAAGCACACTTTCTATGAAATTGTATGTCCGACGGTTTTTCAAGCTGTGCAACACAATGGACGAAGAGCAATTTATAGAATAACCTTGGTCTGGAAAGTTTAACCTTAGTAAAGAATGATTTGTTGGATTACGAGGAATCGTTCTTCGACGTTTAGTCTGCGATTCGTTGAATGATTTCCTCAAGGTATACATCGAGATAAATAAAGCGTACTTGAGATAACAACCTTGCTCTGGAAAATTTAACCCTCGCAAGGGACGAGATTCGTTCGATTACGAAGAATTTTTCTTAGCGAATGTTTCGCGATTGATAAAGTTTGATTTTTTTGCAGAAACTTTTGATGGGCAGCTAACAGCTTCGTGCTACTACTACTACTCTCCATGCATAGTGTTACAAAGTTTTAAACTGCGGCTCCTCTTTGCGCATTTACCACTTCGCCTACCGGAAGCGTATTGATAGGATTTTCAATAATGGCGCTGCGGCAAAAGGAAGCTTAGAAATTTACGTTATAACGATAAAGAGTAACACGACGTTGCCGGAAGATGTTGGTTTGCAATTGAAATTGCTGTTATGTTGCTATATTATTAATATCAGCACTGAAATGATCATCAAAGTATTTTCTGCATCGTCGCAACCGAGGGAATCGTTTATCATCGACGACCAGCGCCATATTTAAAAGAACTATTTAAAATTATTATAAAATCAGTACCTTCGAATATACCAATTTATTAGTACTAAGAGTAACTAGATTATCAACCCCTTGCCATTTTAAACAAAGTCCAACAAATCTAAATATTATACCCTTTTTGTTAGACGAAATAAAATTTCATTCTCCCGTAATCAATGTCTAGCAGTATAAAATGAGGATGTAACAATGAAGACGTTACAGTAACTTCGGCTACAAAGAGAATAGCGTGGCAAGGGGTTGAAGCAAGCATGAAACGCATAAAGCTCACAATGTAGAAAGAGTTAACTCTTTGAAGCACGGTGGTATTAAAATTGCCCCACCTTTCTAATGCAATATTATTTTCAAAAATTCCGTGCCTCAAAGGGTAAATACAAACGGTGGAGAAGTTTCAGCGACTATTCAGTGTTCGGAAATATTATTTTAGACGGCACTGGCCATCGCAGCTCGCAGCATCTCAGTGGTGGACCGTTTCGGGTGTGTTTCGCAGCTGGAACGGGGGTTGCGAGGGAATTCTCGAGAGTTGGTCGCAGAGAAAGCTCTCTCTTCCTAAGACCCCGGTGTCTCTTCGTTAAATAAAGGACACTTGCAAGAAGCCGTGAGCACGCCAACTCGTGCCACCTTTTAGCTTCTACGACCGGGATTCTAATTTGTATCGAACACTTTGATGCACCGGTTGCATTGCGGAAGACGGTCGGGCCGAGCACTATGCGGCTGATCATCGTAAATACTATTTCCTTGCACTCGAACCGTCGGCTGTCTCTTGAATACGCAATCAAACGGTGCTCTCAGACGAACCGAACGGACTCCTCAGGGTTCCGATCGTTATGGAAACGAATTATCGAGTCGACGTTATGGAGTCGACTGAGATAAAAGACCAAACCGGTTTCTTTTGATGTTTCAATGAATTATGTTTGTTGTCGCATGCATAATACCGTGTTTCGCATTAGGCTGTCGCTGAAATCGTCCGGTTTCGTCATTAGAAACCAACCGAGGACGATTATGCAATTTTTCTATTCCCGAGAGCGAAATTTTGTGAGGATTTCACGTCGCCATCGAATACGATACCGTTTCCGCTGGATTTTCTAGATAAACAAAAAAATATAGATGAATTGTGCGATAATAAGTAATAAGTAATAATAACGAGACTGCATCTATTAAAACTTCATACAATACAACTTGTTTTACAATAACAGTTACAAAAAGAAAAGAGAAATTTGTAGTTAATACGTGCCTAGCTATTCTCCAAGGACCGTTTACAATTAAACAAAATGTTATTTCCGTTTAAAGAAAATTAAGGAAATACTGATACTCGTCAGACTCGTTGTTGGAGGGCTAAAGAGTTAAAGAAGTACATCCGAAAATTGCTCATGAAAATATTATTATAAGTTCAATAATTGCGGAAGAAAGAACTGTTAAGGAAATTAGTATTCGTTAGGTGGTACGTTTTCGTTTTAATTATTCGGCGGGGTGGTTTTCTTTCCTCGATTCGCGTCCGTGTAGGTACGTTACTGGGAAACACCCCAACTTTGCCCCCTCTGTTGCGCATATTTTTCTTCCATCCCGTGCATCCCTCTGCCGCAGCACCGTGGCAGTTAAGACACCCTTAAATCAAAATCAAAATTCCGATCGAAGAGGAACGGGCCCATTCATTCTCACCCTTCCTACCCTACATTGTCCGTACCTGTATGCACTCGCCGCATCTTTCGAGGGAACGTGTATCGATAATGACCACTACTATGCGCTTTAGTTCACTCATGCGAATCTCTACTCGTTCCTTCCTGCACAATCTGGTTTATTAAATATATTCAACGAAATAACGTGATCAATTCGTCGGACGTATTAATTTGAATATACGATCCATCGAGAATCGTTTGTGCCACGTTCGAAGAATAAATAATAATAAATTTATTGCACGATATTGAAACTGTGAACATCGCTGACAACGGGTTATCGACGCTCGTTAGCGCTTTTAAAATTACATTACTCGCGATAAATATAATAATACGAACTGGTTCACCTGCGTTTATGGCAAACTCGAGCAGTTAAACTATAATATATTTGTCAAATATATTGTAATGAAAACGTTCGAAGAATTTAGAGGATGAACTAGCGATCCGCTGATTTCAATGAAGATTCACGGTCTATAAGTTATTAACTCTTTGAGGCACTGAGAGATACTTGTTCACCTAAAAAACAACATGGACCTGTTTATTTTCTAAAATTCCGTGCCTCAAAGAGTTAATGAAAGACAAAAAGTAGAAGCGGAAGCAAAAGAAAGTATAGAATATCGGACGAAGGTGACAATGGCGGAAGTCGTATGATACAAATGCGTAGGAACGGAAAGGAATATTTTCCCATTGCACATTGTCGGAGGGTCTAAACAAAACGAACGTGTTCGAACGTTTTTTAAATTTGTTAAGGTGGTCAAGCCGGGTGCACCGTGAACGAGTTAAGGACGAGGTACGACGTTAATTCCGTCGGTAAATTGAAAATAATGGGCACACCTTTCGCGCGATATCCTTCGTAATTGATGGCGGCCCGGTTGAATTTCCGTCCTGACGGTTTCGTCTGCGTGGGCCAACGAGAGTGACGAAACGTAGAATACGGCGAATGTCGTCACCGACTCGGAATTTAAATCCTGCGACAGTGACAACGTTAAGTAGGTGCTCTCAACCCCTTACACTCCGCTGACTGGCCGACACGCCAGCCAACAGGGTCTCTCATTTGTAAATCTTCTGCCGTTGCAAAATCAGTCGTTGAACTTACCTTTGCCACTTGTCCGAGTGCCAAGTACCGAGTCGCGACGTTGCTTCCTCTTCCTGTCTGGGTTAGAGTCGTCGGAAAACTCAGCCCCCCCCGGAGACGTCTATCCGAACCTTTTAAGCAAACCCGAATTATTATTTCTGCAAACGTTTCATTTTTTCTTTAACTGTCCGAAGCACGGA
>CM052085.1:5846929-5908694 GCA_028453745.1 Agapostemon virescens
TATCGTGGCAATTTTTACTGGCGCCCCAGTGTCGGCGTTCGACGACGAAGGGTTAAGTTCCGCTGTATCGTTGAAAATTGCACGATGCTTGTCGTTTCGATGGGCAGTCACTGTGGTTGCGACTCCTTTCCTGTGTCGGTGGTCCGAAAGCGTTTCCGAGAACGAATTGAGCGAGTTCGGATTCATTGTTTGCGATAGGGCGTCCGCGCGTGCCCGCCCCTGCGATGCTACGGCAATGACAAATGAGAATTGACAAATGTAAAACGATGTTAACCCGTTGAACGACGACCGTAGGTTTGGAGGCGCTGGGAAAGGCCCTTTACTGCTGGGAGGACGCGCTGACTGCGTTCAGCTCTTCCCTGAGCAACGACACGCTCGCATTACCATCGAAAGAGGATGCGGCGTTCACGCACGATGTCCAGGAGCTCCTTGACATGGGTTATCAAATCCAGAACCAGGCGGAACTGCTCTTTATCGACCAGGTAGGCGCAGGTTTACCTGTCCGGCTCTCTTCTCGTTCTTGTTTCCATTTACCGGAGCGAATCTCCGTTACCGCTTGAATTATTATATCGTTTGGCGAGAAAGAGAGAGAGAGAGAGAGAGAGAGAGAGAGAGAAAAAAACAGATCATTTCTACCCACCGCGCGAAACAACATTTTATTTCCCTTTTTTTTTTCCGTTATCTTTCTTTAATTTCTTTTTCACCTGCCGCTGACGAGCGTTCGTTATCGATCATTATTTCGAGATAGACACACACACGCGGAATGTAGGCTGCTGATCGTTAACGGGTCTCAATTCAAGCGAACCGAATTACACCTTGCCAAGAACGGACCCTTACTCGCCACTCCGATCCGTTGCCCAGTTTTGTCTCCCGCAATTATTCATATTTTTTTTTGTTTTTTTAGTTTCTCTTGTTTTCGAATTCTGCAGCGAGCAGAGTGTCGCGAGCACGCTGCGCGATCTTCTCTGCCATTCCGTTCTTCTGCATTCATCAATTACATTTTCTACCGTGCAAGACCGACGAGAGAAAAAGAATACGGGAATTAATCCAATTTAAATGATCACTGACCGCGCGCAATTAGCCGAATGAGTCACTTGACCTAACGCAAGGAGGACTCGTCACATAGGAAGTTCATGGCACCACCGACAGTCATCTTTCGCAATCTAAGCGCGGCCGAGCGAAAGATTCGCGGAAGGAAAATTCTTGCGGGAAATCGCCATCTTGTAAAGATGCGTTTCCGTTTCTGTTCGAACGTAGACGAAATTGTAATCTGCTCCTTAAACCCTTCGGCATATCCTATTCCTTTGCAACTGAAGTTTGCGTATAATGTCTTTGTCAGGCATGTTAGAAGAAGAGGCAATTTATGTCTTTTATACTGCCGCGGTTTACTTCGATGTTCAAGTATTGTTTATGAAAGAGGATAATTTGTTCTTGTCGAAAAGAAACGGTCCACTTGAAAGTGGATCGCTGGGAAAGAGAAAAAAGCCTTTACTTGCATAGAAAATATTTAGTCAGAATTTTAGGTCACTTAGAAAGTTCTTTTGATCAGTACATAAGTTAAATAAAATATAAAATAAAACAATATAAAATATTAAATATCCGCGTGAATATTAAATAACATCGTACACGTTCGGACGGTTCTTTTAAAATCTTCATCGAAAGTTAAACCCTTGCAACGTTTTCTTTCTAACTAAAGTTTAATAATATCATAATAAAGTTCAATAAAAGAAATCGAGGTAAAAATAAAGTTCGCAAACATTTGATACGTTTACAAGAAAAATAGGTTCAGATTACAAAACTGTGTAGATATTGCAAGAATTTAATGTCGTCGGCATTGCCTCCAAACACGTTAAAATTATTCGAACAGGAAATAGATTTTTCTTCAACGTTTATTTCCCGCAGGAAATAAATTAGTAAATTTTATTTCCCATAAAGATCCTCAGTCTATCGATCATCTCCGCGCAGAGTAATATTTTCGTGTCAGCCTCGCTGTAACGGTTGTACGATACTAATCAATTGTAAATGATTTCGCAGCACTCGGTACTGTTCCGCAATGAAAGCGAAGAGAGCGTGATCAGCCCGAAGACTTCGAACATCGGCACCCGGATATCCGGAAAAGACAAAGCAGACGCCGCATCTTCGCCGGAGTCTTTCGAATCCGCACGTGACGGCGTAAGTTGCAAATATAATATTGAATTTGTCTGTCAGCCGTTCCGTTGCGATTTCATTCTTTCAACGTCTTCATTTTGTTCCATGGAACCCGCAAGGTGGCGGATCTGCGGGAGTTTGAGGAATTCTCCGAGTTTTTCCCACAGTTTGCGAAACAGAAGCTTTACCACACTGCCTTGAAACAGCACGAGGATCAAAGCATTCAGTGCAGGTAAGAACATCGAAACTGTCGAATAAATATAATTATACAGAATGTCCCGTAAAGTTAAGAAAACATTTTCTCAAAAAGAAGACTCCTGAAGCGAATTCAAGAAAAACTTTCCTTTGCCAGTTCACGATTTGACGCTTCGTTTTCGAGTTATTAGCGAAAATAACGGACCAATCAGAGCACTGCGAGGGTTGGCTTGTTACCAGTGACGCCCACACTCGGTGAAAATGGCGGCTAGTCTTAGAAGATTCCTGAAGCGAATTCAAGAAAAACTTTCCTTTGCCAGTTCACGATTTGACGCTTCGTTTTCGAGTTATTAGCGAAAGTAACGGACCAATCAGAGCACTGCGAGGGTTGGCTTGTTACCAGTGACGCCCACTCTCGGTGAAAATGGCGGCTAGTCTTAGCAGAGCACAGAATCTCGTAGCGATACGTCAGCAGTCTTCTTAGATCTGCGTAAAATGTTGGAGCATTTGAGAATTGTACTCATACAATTTGAGAACAGTTTAAAATTTGAGAAGATTTAAGAAATGGATGCGTATAGTTTTGAAGCGCTCACAATTTGGGAGCGTTTAAAAATAGAGCCCGCACAATTTGAAAGCGCTTGAGAATTTAACGCGTACAATTTAAAAATTGAATGCGTGCAATTTTAGAGCGCTTGAAATTTGTGAGTGCTTACAAATTGGATACGGACAATTTTAAAGAGCTTGAGAATTGGCCGCGTATAATTTGCAAACGCTTGCAACTTGAGAGCGCTTAAGAATTGCGCGCGTATAATTTGAAAACGCTTGAGAATTGAACGCGTACAATTTTAGAGTACTGTTAAAAAAAGCTATTCAATACAGTACCAACACTATAATTATGCTAACACAATATGATGATTGTTGCAGGCGTCTGCATACGGAATTGGTGAATTGCGGCTCGGATGTCGAGTATTTGGCGAAGGTGCACTGTTTGCGGCAAGCGTACACGAAATTGTTCAGTATACCGACCGCGAAAGAGTGGATCGTATATATCGGCCGACAAGTCATTACTGATTTGATCATGTATGCAGACAGGGTATACACAACATATACAATTTACTACAATCCACAAATAGAGAATGATTATCCGAACGATAACTGATCAGCTATCTAACTAATTTATTTCCAATACCAGGATCCCAAAGATTACTTGACGCACTACGAACGTATGATGGAGTTTCTGGAAGATCCAAACAATCACAGCACCATGGAGGAAGAGCTGTCCGCAAGGGATGTCAAGTGCATGAACTTTTATGATATCCTTATCGACTTTATTCTTTTAGATGCGTTCGAGGAAGTTGAGAAACCTCCCACCTCGATCAAAGCTATTTTACAAAACAGATGGATATCCGCTAGTTTCCGTGAAACCGTGAGTAACTCGAATCGGCTATACTTCGTCCAACGAGTTGAATCTGTAAAAACATAGGTTTCGTACACCAAGTTCAACCATCCGCAAATTACAGTTTAACCAAAAAACTAAAGTTTCTCTAGAAATTTCTAAATTCAAAACTTAAGTGCATATAACAGTGAACATAAAAGATACATTCGTCTACAATAGTTTTCCTATTGCTGTTTGTAAACAGTTTTACGTGTAAATTCTGAACAGGAATAGTTTGGCTATTGCAACTATTAGCCTTACAGATTGCAATAATTATTACATTGGTATGTACATAAAATTATCCTACGTAACAGCAAGAAAACCATTCATTTGAAGTACAAAACCTGTAAACAACTGTACGTACTGCATATGTCTCAGAAGGAATCTTACCGGATATGACATAGTTGCAAAGAAAACAAGGTGTGTCCTGTCCACTCCGACCAATCAGCTCCACATTCCTTTTACAGGACTTCTTCTAAAACACAGTAATAGCCATTAAAGTGAGACAGAATCGAAATCCAATTTCTCAAATAGCTAGTAAAGAATGTATGCTGGTGCTACACCCTCTCCCCTCGTTGGACCAAATATAGCGTTTGTTCAAGCTTTTTTGTTAGAAGTCTTTATCACACGTTCATCCTCGCTGTTTTGTTTAAGGCAATTGGGACCGCCGTTTGGTCGGTTCTCGTCGGCAAAAGACAAATGCTGAAGTATGACAAAGGATTCTTGGCACACTTCTATTCCATTTCCGAACAAATCACCCCGGTGCTCATTTGGGGATTCTTAGGTCCGGAAGGTAGCCTACGTTCCACTTGTTTCTATTTTCGAGACCAGGTTGTCGAATTCCTCGTAGACATATTTAACTTATTCAAAGTGAGGTACACCAGCGTCGACAATCTCGCCGAAGACATTCTCAGGGAAATGAAGGTAAGAGTCGAGAATATAAATCAAAGACTTTCACTAGAAGGCTGCTAATCGAGTAGTAGCGAAGAAACGTTCGACAAGAAGTAGTGTACTTACGCGAATAATCTACAATACGCTGTTAACTCTTTACAATTGTTATACATGAAATTAATCATCGGATCAGAAATCGCTGTAAAAGTATGTCGAATATTAGTTGTATACGTTCACTCCGAGGGAAATATGTTTCTTGTAGTTTCGTTCGACTTGTTTTAGACCTGATACAAGAGTGTGGTCATGCTCAATATACTCGCAGATTTTTCTTTATTTCAATGATATTGTAAATAGATTATTTTGACAGTCTTGTACTATCGTTTCCTTCTCGCGTAAACTCGGTCATTGAATTAATATGAACTTTGTGTACAGTTAGCCTAAATATCTCCTTCATTTACGATGATTTAGTAGTACAAAACATATATTTATCGTCTCTGTGACAGATAATATTTCCCGCAGTATTGTTAAATGTATATTTGCAATTTGTATGAATCAATACCTCCAAAATTGTAGTAAATACTCGGATCGGTCAGGCTTTTGTTATAAAAATTAATTGTTTCAAAGTAAACTCTTCAATTTATGCAAGTTGTTTTGTCTATTAGTCTCTTTAAATTGCCTGACTATTGGTACTATTCAAATTGCATATGAAACATTTTTTTATATCATCATAACTAATGCAGACATTTAGGTTGATCACAAGAAAAGTATTTAAGGAGAATTATTTATATTATTTTTTTTTTATTTACCAAGTCTATTATAAATTATTTAACCCGTTTGCATCATGTACACGCGGCTAATTTTCTCAATCATTGTCAAGGAAACGTTATTCTTATATTGCAAATGGGTTAATTAAGAAACGTTACCATACTCATAATTACTACATATTGTCCATTGCATTTCCTGCGTACCTAACATTCGAATCTACAATTTTAGTGTGAAGACACTCATACAAAATGTTTAAGCATAATTGTTTTGTTATGAAATTTTAATTTTTAATATACCGTTATCATTTGGGTATTAGATGAAAATAATTTTATGTAGATGTATGAAATTGTGATTCTTGGCATTTAACAATGGCAGATAACGAAACTATTGTAGTTCCTTGTGTAGTTCATAAGGTAATGCTGTTCAACAATATCGAAGCACTAGTAATGACATATTTATTAAAAATTATTTACATCTACATATATATCTCATTCAAAAAACTAAGGATTATTGACAAAGATGTTTCATAATTTCGCTTTGCCTTCTGTACTATTTACCGTTTATTTATCTTCAAAATACACATTGCATGTATTATTATTTAGGCACAATTTTTTTCATAGCCTTAATCATTGTATACAGTTACCTTTAAAAAAAAATTGTACTACACGTTGCCAAAGATAAGAGCAACTTTACTAGCAAAGGATTGTGACTATTATATCTATATATTGTCCTTTGTTGACATTTTTTAAAACTACGTTATACCTCATTGTGTACATTTTAAATATAATGTAAAAACATTCCAATTATTGTCAGTGTGTAATCTATAGGTTTCAGGAAATTTTGTATATATGGGAATATATAATGTAAAAACTTGAATGGTTTTTTTATGTATATGTAAGTATGATGCCTTTATTTTATAAAACAGACTATTAATGCTCATTAATATTGTCACTGAAATTAATTAAATGGTATTGTGGAACACATGTTACTAATAACTTAAACAGTTCACATTCTTTTCAAATACTTATCCTATTTCCTTGATTATGACACTACATTATTGTACATGTACAAGATTGTTATACATCATTGTTAAAGTGAATTAATTTTGCGAATTATATAGACTTACATCAATGTATATTGTTGAATTTTTATTAATTATTGTTTAATTGATTTTATAGTTTATGGAATATACATATTTACATTATTTTCATTTGTAAATGAGTTAATAAAGAATTTTCTGTTAGCTAATACAGTCTGTTTAAAAAAATACTTTAGTATATAGCATTACTGAATGTCAAAAAAATAACATATCCATTGCATCATCATCAGACCCTTCATCCTCGTTAAATGGTTCATCTGGCAAAATGTTTGTTATATTATTTCGTCGTTTATATTCTGCAAAACTTTCCCTATCTGTAACATAATTTTTATTTAATCAGTTTTTTTTATTAAAAAAAAAATTGTTTATTTTCTATGATATCCTTTGATAGATTACCTATGGTTTGAATATCTTCCAACCAATTATTTTCATATACATGGTCTGGATCTGCTACAATTAAAGCATGGCGTTCTTTATCAATATGTAACCTTGGCCATTCTGTCCCTAATAAAACAAGACAAAAATAGTATCAATAAGGAACACAAAACAAATGGATAAAAAGTAATTATAAGTTTAGTACATTTATGTGCTTTCCTTAGTGTAATTTGTATCTCGCTTGCTTTGTTTACATGAGTCGTTTTCTCGGCTACTACTGTGCCAAACAGATTCAAGACAACATAATAATCTTTTTCATATACGGTAGTACTAAAAATAAAATATTTCATTACACTTCGTAAATACGATCAATACATTATTTTTGTATAAATACCTAAATATTAAGTGATCGCAACGAACACGCAGGAAATATTTATAAACATCCTGTAATAAAATTCGTAAAACAACCGTAACGTCCGTTTGAAACCACAATATCTTCGGAGAAGCTAATTTCGTAACAAGATTTGGGTAGTCCATAATTTTATTAAAACAATCTATACACAAACTACATTTGTTGTATTTGAAATATCACAATAACAAGGTTAAGTATTAAAACAACATTTTACAATCAATGAAGACTCCGCTAGGTGCAGCACTACTATTTAATACTTAAAAAATAGGTCCAAATATAGTCGTAAAGGTGTAAAGTATTCAATTGTACAAGTGACACGATTAAGTAACTTTTTGAGTAGTATTTAATTTCAATATTGCTGCACTTAACAATCTTTTCTTTTTCTTCTTTCGTTCAGTAATTCAATGAAACTAATAGAAATATTAATTTAAAAAAAAAAGAAAAACGGCAACACTGTCTATATGTGGCACATTAAGGTCGTCGAATGTGTCATCATGAACATTACAATTTCCTATAGTAGTTTCGCCTCTAATATACTTTATGTTTAAAGACCAATGAAGACTCATTCTAAAGCGTTAGTTGATAAGCCGGGCGTGATCACTTCGAAACGTCAAGCACGTACACAAAATGTCACGAAACTACGGCAAAAAAGACTCCTCAGCATCAGCATTTCGAAAAATTGATGTAGATCAGTATAGTGATAATAACTTTAAAGAAGAAGACGCAGATGGAGGATTGGGAGGACCGACTGGTCCAGACGAGACTGAAGTTTTGACACTTCTTAACCAATATCCTTTTGATGTGTCTTCTATTCGCGTATAAATATCTTCCGACAATTTTCGTTAAATTTCATTATATTTTCCTTAATATTTATTCAAGGGGAAGAATGCTGAAGCTCTGATTTTAGTATTAAAATCTGCTCCACTTGGATGTAAAAATCAACAAGTAAAGGTAACCTCTCTCACGCATTATCATTGCTTTTTTATTTACTAATTAAAATTAATGCTTAATTAGGTCATAACATCTTATATTATATTCTAATTTACGTTATTGGTTGGTATTTTAAATTAATTTAAAATTGCATTCGGTTGATAATTGTTTGACGCATGTATTTTCGTTTTTAACAGAAATATTATTCTTTAAATGCGATTGACGTGTTATATCCAAGATTTTTAAAAATTACAGGATAACGCAAGAAATTTAACTGTAAAGGTTCTGTTAAGTATAAAATCTAATCAAATACAAGACGTTCTAACACAATTGGATCAGGACCTACTGGACGTTCTAATGAAATATATATATCGGGGATTTGAAGTTCCCACAGAAGGTAGCAGTAGTCATTTATTAATCTGGCATGAAAAGGTATACAGTATTGGTGGCTTTGGCACTATCGTACGAGCATTCTCAGATAGCAAACGTGCTTGAAAATTTGTACATTTTCCAGTAATGTTTATTACAATAATTATCATTAACCCTTACTGTTACTCATTGTCATTGTTAATACAATGAGGATGTAGATAGCCAAGCCATTCAATTTTCCAAGTGGGAAATATACAACACATTTGTGTACATTTGTTATCAATAAAGTAATTTTTATTTCTTATACATTTGGAGAAGTGTCTTTTTCATTCCACATTTTCTATTGTTTTTATTTTTTAAACGAATCTCCATTCCACTAATTATATTTAAACAAAAATCTTAATTTTTCATATGAAATAACAACATAGTGCATTTAGACAACATTTATATCTTCTATTAGAATCATTTTCTTGTCTTTATGACTTCGTTTGTTTATCATTATAAACAATTGTCAAAATATCATTGTTTTAACAATTTAATACATATAAAATAATATATATTTTTTTATATTAAATGATATTTAAATTCTATTATCAAATATATAACAAAATCGATAAAATTATAATATTACATACTTCATAATAGTTACAAGTAACCTTTTTATTTTAAATTCATTACTCACACTTACTTTTTACTGTGAGCATTATCATATTTGTTTGGTGTATTAAGTACAGTGCACTCACGAATACTGCAGTAGCTCTGTAAAGATTATAGAGTTTAATTAAATATGTTGTTCTTAAATTTAATGTAAACTTAAAATTAGTGACAAATACTTACTGTCCTTCTTTAAAATACTCTTTTAATGTGTTACTAAATTTTTTACTATATTTAACAAATTCCCTTTTCCTCTGATCCAATGCCTGCTTCCCTGCAGAGCCACGTATAAATGCATTGACTTCATTTACTGCATCCAAAAGTTTCTTTATTGCACTTGCTATTTCTCTAGAAATGTTAAGAACATATTAAATTAAGCAGATAACAAATTTTTACATAAATGGATATTAATACACACTTGATTGTTTCAAGAAACGTTTTACGATCTGTTATCTCATCAGGAATTCGACTAAGTATTCTTTTTAACGAAGTTGATTTACGATTTAGCTCTTGGAAAGCCTCTTCGGATCTAGCTGATCTGTATTCCACAACTATAATTATAATACAAAAATATTGTTATAAATTATTATTTCATTCAATACCACAAAACGTGCATGCTGGATCATTTATATTGACAATTAATTTTTTTACTATACTAGGCTTTTGAAACACAAAAAATTTTTTAATGTGTATTGAAGTTCATAGTTTAAAATAATTGTTAGAAAGTCAAATATCTAAAGTATTAATGGGAAAAAATAAAGATCAACGAAGAAAAAAATTCTAGAATGAAATTTTGCTTCAGACATAAACAACTCTAGTTGCAGACAGAAGATTAACATTTACTGCTAATATCAATATACCGTCATAATCAGAAGCAGCTCCTTGCAATCTCAAAATACTTTCGTTCATGTCAAGATTAAGTTCAGCCCATCGTATTATACCAAGAATGAAGTCATGTGTAATTCCTGGATGAGAACTTTCAGCTTTCAATAAAGCTGTGCGTAAAGGTCGAGCAGCCAATACATTTTGTCTCTCTAACTGTAATTAAATGAAGAAACAAATATCAATTTTTTTGCGTTTTCGTAACTACATTTTATGTGATAAAAAGATCTCAGAGATTCTTAATACCTTCATTAATATTGGTCTTAAGATTACAGGAAGAACCAGTGATGCAACTGGAGTCTCATCGCCCATTGTCATCGTTTACAACGTTTATTTATAAGAACAGTTCGAGCGTAATTAATTTGCGAACAATTTAAATGTAAAACACGGCTAGTTTGACTCTGAAATAAAGGACGTAGACATCAGTCAAATTGTTTATATTAAAAGTTATCAATCACGATCATATTCTTGATATGACAGCTGTCACAGTTCAGTTTCAGTGTCTCCTCCAAAAATGAGGTAAACAGGCTGAGCAACTTGATTTTCAAATAAACCTTTATGTTCGATTTTTCTAAATCGAACATTTCACAAATAGTTTTTCTTGTTCTATTCTTGACATGTACTACAAACTTAATTTTTTCCGAACTTTTCAAATAATACCGGTTTAATTGCTCTATGTATTTCTTTTATTTCCTATAACTTTGAAAATAATTATTTCAGTTATTTCTAAGTAACTCTATTAGTGAATAAAGGTATTCCCTATTGGATTCAAGAATTCCAGGTTACGATCAATGAAATACCGCCTTGACATAACGCGGTCGGGACAAATGTACGAAAGTGCGTCAAAACAAGATATAACCTCTCGAGGTTTGTAATAGTTAAATGTAAATATTGTGTAGTATTTATTAACATTAGCAATGATGTTAGAACGCAAAGACTTGGAAGGAAACTTATACGTTTTTGTAAGTACATTTAATTTAGTTAACCTTAAAATACTCTAATCGTTGAGTTTGATTTATTATTAATTTCAGAATGAAGAAGATTTACCGTATGAGGAAGAGATTTTAAGAAATCCTTATTCTGTAAAACATTGGCAACGTTATATAGATCACTTGAAAACTACGAAAAGTAGTAATTTAAACATTGTTTATGAGAGAGCATTAAAGGAACTTCCTGGAAGGTACAATACATATTCTTAATTTTTTCTTTGTCAAGTAGTAACTATTAAAAAGTAATTAAATAACAATAAAATTTTCTTATTAGTTACAAATTATGGTACAATTATTTACGTCAACGTGTAAGTCAGTTAAAAGGAAGATGTATAACAGATGTTCTTTACGAAGACGTAAATAATGCATTCGAGCGTGCATTAGTTTTCATGCATAAAATGCCTCGGATTTGGATGGACTATTGTACATTAATGACAGATCAATGCTATATTACTAGGACTCGACAGGTATTCGATAGAGCACTTAGAGCTCTGCCCATAACGCAGCATCATCGTGTGTGGCCTTTGTATATTGAATTTTTGAAAAAACATAATGTATATGAAACTGCAGTGAGAGTTTTCAGGAGATACCTAAAGGTACACATACATGAAACAAATGAAATTTAATCTTTTATTTGTTAGTATTTAGATAATACATATTTTATATTTAGTTAGCTCCAGAAGATACAGAAGAATACATAGAATATCTAATATCTATTGGAAGACTCGATGAAGCAGCTGTGAAACTTGCACAAATTGTTAATCAAGATGACTTTGTTTCAAAACATGGAAAATCTAATCATCAATTATGGAATGAATTGTGTGATTTAATATCAAAGAATCCTTCTAAAATAAAATCTCTTAATGTAGATGCTATTATCAGAGGTGGTCTAAGACGTTACACTGATCAGTTAGGTCCCCTCTGGAATTCTTTAGCTGACTATTATGTTCGCAGTGGTTTATTTGAAAGGGTACTAAATTATTTTTTATTGCATTAAAATATAAACAATTTTATCTTTATGTAAAGTAATTGAAAATTTTTATTTTAACAGGCAAGAGACATTTATGAAGAAGCAATACAGACGGTAACTACTGTCAGAGATTTTACACAAGTTTTTGATGCTTATGCGCAATTTGAAGAACTTAGTCTTAGCAAACGTATGGAAGATGCTGCAAAAAATCCTACAGAAGATGGTATGAAGATAACTGCATAAGTTAAAATTTTCTGAAATTTACATTTTCTTATTTGTTAATTTTGTTTTTACAGACGACATAGATTTAGAATTAAGATTAGCACGATTCGAACACTTGATGGAAAGACGATTGTTATTACTTAATTCTGTGCTACTTAGACAAAATCCGCATAATGTGCAAGAATGGCATAAAAGAGTTCTGCTCTATGAAGGACAACCACACGAGGTATATTGATTTTATGCGAACGTAATTTGAAAATCAAAAACAGAATCTATTCCTACAAATGTTCACGCTTTTAGATCATTAATACGTATACAGAAGCTGTACAAACTGTACAGCCGCAATTAGCGGTAGGAAAGTTACATACTTTGTGGGTTGCGTTTGGTAAATTTTATGAAGAAAATGCACAAATAGCTGATGCTAGAGTTGTTTTTGAGAAAGCAACTCACGTACCTTACACCAAAGTCGATGACCTCGCTTCTGTGTGGTGTGAATGGGCAGAAATGGAAATTAGATATGGGTATAGTACACTTTTGTAACATAATCTTTAAGAAATACATAAAACAATACAATTTTATTTCTATAGCAATTATAAAGAGGCATTAAAACTTATGCATCGAGCTACTGCCATGCCATTCCGCAAAGTGGCTTACCATGACGAAACTGAAACTGTACAAATGAGATTATACAAATCTTTGAAAGTTTGGTCCATGTATGCCGACTTGGAAGAAAGTTTTGGAACATTTAAGGTAGTCTAATATGTGTGGCAGTTTAATAATAGTTTTTTGTATTTCTAAGGTTTAATTTTACAATATATAATTTTTATATTTTTTGATCCAGACATGCAAAGCTGTGTACGACAAAATCATAGATTTAAAAATAGCCACACCACAAATTATTATTAATTATGGTCTCTTTTTAGAGGAAAATAAATATTTTGAAGAAGCTTTTAGGGTAAGCAAAATTTTTTCCATTGATTTTATTGAAATTTAAATGGCATGTAACATTTAAACTTTTTTAATAGGCTTATGAGAAAGGAATTGCACTTTTCAAATGGCCCAATGTTTATGACATTTGGAATACCTATCTTACAAAATTCTTGAAACGATACGGCGGTACTAAATTAGAACGGACACGGGATTTATTTGAACAGTGCCTCGAAAATTGTCCACCAAAGTATGCTAAAGGTATTATATTTTAGTATTTAATACTAATGTTTTTAATGTAAGATTATTGAGATTGTAAAAATGCATTCATTAAGAATTATTCAAGAAATTTATTGCTGTGAAAATAACCAGTTTTATATTTATAACTTTTAATTATGAAATGATTCCTAATCATATTCTGTTACAGCTTTGTATTTACTATATGCCAAATTAGAAGAAGACCATGGTTTAGCCAGACATGCCATGTCTGTGTATGAACGCGCAACAAGTGCGGTACTTCCTGAAGAAAGATTTGAGGTAATATATTCAGTGATAGTATTGAGACATGTGTTTTGATAATTCTTTAAAAATAGTATAAAAATCAACAAACTATTTGTAATCTTTTAGATGTTCAACATATACATAAAGAAAGCAGCAGATATTTACGGTGTCCCCAAAACACGGCAAATATATGAAAAAGCTATTGAAGTTCTTAATGAAGAAAATACGAGAGAAATGTGCCTTCGGTTTGCAGAAATGGAAACAAAATTAGGAGAGGTTGACAGAGCTAGAGCGATATATGCACACTGCAGTCAGATATGTGATCCAAGAGTACGAAATACTATTCCATTGATGTAACTTGAATATCTTAACACTTTATCTACTGGAACCCTATTAATGGGCATTTCAATAATTCTGCTGTACCCAATGGAAGTTTAAAAATCTTATTTTACGTGACAATGCCAAACGAAATTATTGAATTAATTGATTATGGAATAATCACCGGTAGATAATTTGTTAATGTTGAAATATAAAACTTATCTTGTGTTCTTATTTTAATTAGGTAACATCAAATTTCTGGCAAATATGGAAGGAATTTGAAGTGAGACATGGCAACGAAGATACAATGCGTGAAATGCTCCGAATTAAACGAAGCGTTCAAGCTATGTATAATACTCAAGTGAACATGATGTCTGCTCAAATGTTGAACAATGCATCAAATCCACCCGCCGATATACCAATTGATGCTATGCGACTTTTGGATAGTAAAACACCGAACACAGGTAATCTACGGGATCTTGTAAACAAAAAAGGCATGAACAATTCGCAACGTATTTTTATCTTTTCTAATACAATTCGTACAATGTTATAGAAAATGCCGCTGCCTACAAGGACAGTATTAAATTTGTTCGTGGTGTGACGGAAAAAGACGGCAAAGCGGAAGCTCAAGTGAACAATCCAGACGAAATAGATATCGATATAGACGATGATACCAATGACAACGAGACAGAGGCAGATGCAGAGGAAGGTAATGTAGAGTCTGCAATAACACACTTAGACTTTTATTACAGTCGATCACATTAAATGCGTTTATAAACCTTTTTGGACAAGTTTTGCATAGCAACATACATATTTTATATTTTGTCTTTTAATTGAATATCTTTACTTTTAGACATACCTATCGAGAAACAAATGATACCGTCACAAGTGTTCGGCAGTTTAAAAGCAGCTGAAGGTGAAGACGACTGAACCATTGAACATATTATACATTGTATGGGAATTATGTAAATAAATCATTTTACGTTTTAAAAAGAATAGATTTGTCACAGATTGCCGCTTTCAAAGAGAAATAAATCAACATTTTAAATATTTATCACAAGATATTTATAAAATTTTCTTAAGTTAGTGCACTGCGTGTACTTTGCAATGTTAAAACAATCTTCAGCAAATACTGTTTTTGTCGCATAACTAAAGTTAATACAATACTAACGTAATTAGTATTGTTTTTTATTGCAAAATATTAAATAACATATCTAGGCGGATTTATAAAATGAAGATCATTGTAGACCACAGACTGGGCCCACGCAAAATTCTGTAAAATTACTTGCTCTTTATGAATACCCCCAAATACTATTAATTCACCTCGACCTGCAACCAACGAATAAAGCATCCTCTCGTCAGGCCCTGATTGATTATTGTGCTTTAACGGGATCCATGAAGCACTGCACTCGTCACACAAAACATTCGTAATATCCAATACAAAAATGGATAATGTGTCTCCAGTCCGTTTCGCAGCTTTTGATTGTGTTCTAATTCTTTCTTCCATTCTCCGGAGGGATTCTAATTGACGTTGGCGATTACTATTCGAACTATTGTATACAAGTCTTTCGCGAAAAGCAGCCATGCTGAAAACGTTGTCGTTGGACATTGCTAAATTCTTTATAGAGTTAGGTGGATGAGATGAAGAGTGCGCATTCTGCTCAGAGGCTCTTGAGAACGATCCATGTCGACCGTTCACATTTACATCTCGATCAATGCGTGATTCATTTTCTTGTCTGAAAAATCATACTCGTAAATATATGTACAATTACGTCAAATATATATTGATATTTTCATTTCCTCAAACCTTTCATGGGAATTGTCGGAATCGCTCGTTCGTGATGGTGCTGTTCTTTGACTAATGAATTTCTTTAGCATTACATTCATATTACTTGATTTTTTTATACTTAAAACAATAACATAATTTCCCACCTATCACATCAAAAGATTATTGATAGAAAATAGTTAATGTTTTCGTAAGCTATTGTTTATCATATTTCGTGTTAATACCTTACAAGCTTGATTGCACCAAATCTGTGTCGGTGCCCACTCTTCATTGTGCATATTTACTTTTTTCCATGTCCAACATGTACCTTCCATTTTTAGTAACCAAACGTCGTTCAGAGAAAAATTAGGATCAATGCAACCTCCTATATTTCGAAACAGTAGTCAAAACAAATAATGTAAAATTTCATAATAAAAACCCATATAAGAAATACCTAGTACAAGAAGATGATGATCTCCCAGTTCAATCTGAGATTGGCCATAACGTGGTAATGGCCCTATCTTTGATGTAGCTTGCTTGTGCCAACAATAAGAATCTAAATTCAAACACCATACATCATTGGATCTACCTCAAAATAACATGATATTCTTATTATTAAATGAAATTAAAATGTCAAGACAAATATTTTAAAATATATTACCTATCTCCATTACATATACCACCAAACACAACCATATTATTTTTGTGAATCGATGCAGAGTGTGCCGATGTCGGTGGTGGTGACTCTAATGTACTTATAACAATCCATTTATTCAATTCTATAGAATATACATGCAATTCATTAAATAATTTACATTCCTGAAAATATGCAAAATGTAAATAAACAAGTAGTTAAGTTGAAATGAAAAGAAGTAGTTAAAATGCTGAGATATATAAATACATTTCAGCTTCTAATTAATAACTTATATATACCCGGTGTAAAGGATAAGGGGAAGGTTGAGTCCATCCACCAAATAATATCAAGTTCTTTTTATAATGTAACATAGTAGCACGAGCCTTTGGAGATGGGTAGCTTCCCATTGTAATTAATCTAACCCATGTTCTTGTATCCAGATCTAATCTCCATAAATCATTAAATGTTGTACGTCTAGCTGTAGATCCTCCAAAGACATACATGGAATTATCGTATACGCAAGCCGAATGAGAGTGTCTCTTTCCTATGGTAGGCATCTCATCTATAGATGGCAAAGCACTCCAAAGCAATGATCCGTAAGCTACTGATTTTTGAAAATGTGCTTTATTGTGCTGCATAACACCTATAAAAAAAAAATGGAAGATTTTACAACTGTTATTACAACCACTATATATATGTCAATAATTAAACATTAAAATCTTACATACTTTTGGTAGCATGAAACCACCTCTTACACACAAGTTTACATTCTTGAAGATCTTTGTAAGGTGGAATCAAACTTAAAATGTACTCTAACAATACGTCCGGTAAGTTGTCGATTTTGCACTCCATTTTACACGAAATAATTGTATATCAAATACGTTTCCACGTCCGAAGTATTGTTGTTAAATAACTATATCACCTTCGAGATTCTAATGATTCGAAGAAAACCGAAACTATGATTGTAGGCAGTTAAAGAGTTATGTTTCGTTGATATTACTTTCTAGAAATTCTGACACATTGAGGGATCTCAGAATATGTCTTTTGTGCTGTAATGGCAAAGAGTAAGTATAACAAGAGGCGACACTTCAGCCGGTACCTTTGACGACGATCGGTTGGCGAGTCCCTTTAAATTGGTTGAACGGACAAACGAAAAATTAAAATCAACTGGTTCGTCAAAATGTTTATTAATTAAAAATTCATTTGTGTTAATTTACAATATATTTATTAATATTGATTTTCGAAATATTTAATTTACAAAATTGAAAAACTGAAAGAAAAGAAATATAACAAAATAATAATTGTATAAAATATATTGGGTTGTCCGGAAAGTTCGAGCTGATTTTGACGGAAGATTGAAACGTAACACATTTAAATTTTGGTATATATTTACTAAAAATAACAATAAATCGGCACGAACTTTCCGGACAACCCAATATTTTAAGGATATCCATAACGGAGATATTACAAAAATATTTATTACGAATAAATTAAAAACAAATACTGTTATTTTCTCATACAAGTATTTTAAAATATTATTTCGTAATATAAGTGAGTAGTCTCATTTCCTTTCTGTTATTACCTCATCCAAAGTGCAGGGATCCTTACTTTTTGTCTTATCTTCCTCTGGTGCCGTTTTAAAATGTTGGCTGCCATGAAATTTCGAGATATGTCAGAATTGTTAATTTAGACGCGCCAAATGTCTACTAATTCTTAATGATGTATAAAAGAGATTATTGGAAAATAAAACATTTATTTTAAAGAAAATTTATAAATGGTTATACAACTAATCGAGACCGCGATACTTGTCAAAGTAATTTTTTACGATTTTGACCAACTTCAGATGGATTTGTGCTAAGACCGCTCTTTGATTTTCAAGACATTGAAATAACAGAATTAAATTTATTGGAAAATACATGTATATTGTTTTATAATACGATAGCATTTTATCCGATTAGTTTAGGAAATCGTGAAGTATTTTTGTACCAACGTGGATTTAAAAAATTGAATCAATTAGATCTATATCTTACGCTACAAATAATAATGTTGACAAAAATGTTGTTTTCGCTGTTTGTATTATTGCTTACTTGCAAAGAAGCAATAGTTGTTGAAATTGATCCGTCCAAAACAATCGTCTGGGGTCCTGGATTAAAACCGGATGAAATAACAATGCGAGCGCGATACATATTCTTTCAACTTATCGATACGAACGGAAAAAAGTATGTTTTCAATGTAGAAAAATGATTTTACAATTTTCAATATATTTCAAGTATTTACCATGTATATTCTACCGATGCTAAAAAGTTTGTTTACATATTTTTAAGTTTAACAGAATCACCAGGGAAGGACATAATCTCTGCTCATATACAAGGCGAAACTTCGTCTGGACATACGTGTCATGTCTGGCCACAAATTTTAGATTGCAAGGATGGAAGTTTTATTGTGAGATATAGACTACATAATACTTGTTTCAATTTAAAATTGAAAGTTAAAATAAAACACGAGTTTATTCTTTCATTGGAATTCAAAGGTATCTGTTTATTTTAATAATTTAACTACATATATTAATAAAAATTTATCATACTACTGTAAGTATTTTATATTGTAATACAATATTTAATATAAATGCTTAGGTCCTATCTATGAAGAAGAATGTTATTGTCCACATCATTCAATGAACAGTTGGATAGAAAGTATGGAATGTTCCAAAAATTATACACAGATGCATAATGACTTATTGCCTTTCGCTAATGTTGATTTTAACGAGTTACGTCAAGATATTATAAAAAGATACAATCAACCAGAAAGTGTTAGTCTTTGTCATTACATAGTTAAATCCAACAAAGTGAGTATCTAAAGTACCTATATTTTAATTTGCTTAAAACTGTGTTTGAATTAGATGTAACAAGATTTTTAGAAAATGTTATGGCAAACACGTGGGATTCAAAATATTTATGGACAGCATTTTATTGTCCATCGCTAGGAAAGTCGTCTTGCCAGATATAGAATTTTTTGTAAATCTGGGAGATTGGCCACTAGTACCCAAAAATAGTAGAAACTACCCAATTTTTTCTTGGTGTGGTTCCACTGATACAAAGGATATTGTTATGCCAACATACGACATTACTGCATCATCTTTAGAAGCAATGGGAGGGTATAAATTTGATCAAACTTAATTATAAAATAATAATTTGGCAAATATATATATATATACATATATACAGTGTTCTAAAAATTTACATGGCGGATGCTATTGTTCATAAAACAGGGTAATGTTAGATTTGCTATCTGTACAAGGTAACACAGACACACCATGGGAGAGAAAGATAGAGAAAATGTTTTGGCGAGGACGTGATTCTTGTCGGGAACGACTAGATCTAATAGACATTTCAAGGAAACATCCTGATTTGTTTAATGCTTCAATTACCAATTTTTTTTTCTACAAGAGTGAAATAGACAAGTATGGCCCTGGACAAAAACATGTATCGTTTTTTAATTTTTTCGAGGTAAAAGTATAAACATATAAATATTTCGAATCTATAATGAACCATAAAAGTAATATTATCTGTCTATACAGTATAAATACCAACTAAATGTCGATGGTAGTGTAGCTGCATACAGATTTCCGTATTTGCTTGCTGGAGATTCCTTGGTACTTAAACAAAAATCAAAGTATTACGAATTCTTTTATAATGATGTTGTACCTGGTAAACACTATGTGCCTGTTAAAACTGACTTGTCAGATCTCGTTGAAAAAATTACATGGGCTAAAAAACATGATAAGGAAGCGTTAGAAATTGCTAAGGCTGCTAGACAATTTGCAAGAAACAATCTGCTACCTCGTGATGTATTATGTTATCACGCAGTTCTATTCAATGTAAGAAATTTAAGTGTAGTTAGACAGATTCAACTTCATTTATTCTTTTTAAATTTATATCATAGAATAACACGATTTTTACATTGTAGGAATGGAATAAACGCTTAAAGAGTAATGTTAAGGTACTGGATAATATGGAAGAAGTGCTGCAACCTAATCACTCCTGTAAATGTTACAATCAGAAACTTAAAGAGGAACTCTAATTACATGTATTTTCTTTTACATCTCTCCATAAAGCGGTTTTTTTGTATCTTTTGTATAAAAAATATTATATATGAATTTAAATTTTGTATACCACTTTTCGTTAAGAATCATTGCTTGTTGACAATTAAATATATAAGGAATCGTTGCAATTATTTGCAAGTTAATGCAAAATAGATTGCATTGAATTTCAGTTTATAAAGCTTGAAAATACAAATATTTGAAAATATGGCAAGATGTTTAAAAAAAAAACCTTAGATATTGAAATCCCTACATAAACATAGTAGCAAAGTGCAACTAGAAAGTGAATTCATAAAGTCGTATACGTACTTAAAATGCATCTGAATTTTTGAAGGTGAAGATAAGAATCAATTTGTAAATTCATGAATTTTTTTAATGACAATCAAGAAAATATAAAATTGGATAAGTAAATATAAAATTAATTCTAAGGCAACTGTGTATATTGAAAGCTGTAAATAGATAGTACATAATGTACCATGTTTGGTACGGTTCATCTCGGTGTGATATAGATATGTGAATCCTATAGTATGTACACCGATATTCAAACAGTCAACGCACATTCTGAAGTGCTATATATGCTAGTGTCTCTGTTAAAATTAAATAATAACGATTTACAGTTTCCTTAACGTACAAAGTAAAATTAAAACGCTGATATTGTAATCTAGAGGCTTCACAGTATTATTACAATGGCGAAAATTGTTCTAGAACGTTGTTACACTTGATAAAAGGAATTCTTCGAAGCTTTTCAAACGAACAACGCACACGTTTAAGACGTGTAAGTAGTACTCTTGCTTTTTACTCCCGAGCACTTTATCTAAAAAATAGAATTAATTTTGAAATACTTTTTTTTTTATTATTTTTGTCGATAAGAGGATGTTTTAGCAGCACCTTTCCTTATATATAATTTTCTATTATTTGCCTCGTTACGTAACACTGGACGATATGATAGTAAGAATTAAATTAAAACTTTATATACCATTTGTTCCGAATTTCCAATTAAACGATTTACATTAGTGTAAATACTATACGAATTTACATTAATATACTTTATTGTGGAGGTGGTTGGTAGCCGTAACCACCATACTGATTTGGCGGAGGAGGTCCCTGAGGTCCAGGTGGTGGAGGCATGTGACCACCAGGAGGTCGTGGAGGATACTGGGCATATGCTTGTCCTGTTGGTGGTGGTGGGTAACTCTGAGGAGGATATTGTGGATGTCCATAATGCTGACCACCTTGTGGCGGATGAGGAGTATATACCTGAAAATTATTTACAGTTGATTAATTCAATGTTTCGAATACCTGAAGTAAAAAAGAAAAGAAGAAAAAAAAGGAATAGTACTTGTGGTTGTCCGCCTGGGGTTGGTGGTACATATGTCTGCGTAGTAGCCGGTCCGTAACCAGGTTGTGGCTGAGGACCTTGTGGTGGAGCAGGACCTTGCGGAGGTCCTGAAGGTGGTTGAAATCCACTTGGCGCAGGATTTTGAGACTGTTGTTGTTGCGACTGTGGCGGTGTTTGTGATTGTTGTTGAGATTGCTGTGGCTGATGTGGCGACTGATGTGCGGAAGGCTGATGAGATGATTGATGAGACGGTTGATGTGGAGGCTGATGAGGAGCATGAGGAGGCTGATGAGGAGACTGATGAGGCGGTTGATGAGGTGGATGTGATGCTGGATGAGGTGTTTGATGAACAGGGTATCCAGATGGAGCAGGAACAGAGGGAGCATAACTACCACCTTGGGAAGTAGGCGGTGGTCCACTGCTTGGTGGATAAGTTTGAGTAGAGGCAGAAGGTGTACTCGTTGGTTGACTACTTTGGGCATAAGTGTTCACTCCGCTTGCAGAGGCAGTACTAAATGGTGGAGATGTAGACGCTGGTCCGTATTGCGTCGAACCTGGTCCAGGGCTTGGTTGATTACCATAATTAGGCTGAGGACCAGGACTTTGTTGAGATCCAGGTTGTGGAGGTTGAGCAGCACTGGATGTAGGAGGTGCTGGGTAATTCTGCGTTGGAACATTATTTGCATACGCCTGAGAAGATGGAGGAGGGTAACTACCAGGTTGGCCACCTCCATACGCGTTTTGAGGCGGTGGTTGAGACGGGGGTTGTTGATAATTCGGTTGGGGGCTAGGACTTCCATATTGTCCTGGTTGTTGTTGTTGGCCACTTGATGGGAAGTTCTGTTGAGAAGGATTAGCAGGTGGATAGCCTTGTTGATTTGGAGGTGGTGGACCATATCCTGCGGGCGGTTGAGTACCTCCCGGTGGTGGATATCCACCTGGTTGAGGACCATAACTGTTTACTGTAGTCGGAGGACCATAATTTGGTTGTGTCGAAGTACTATATCCCTGTTGCTGAGAAGCGTTCGGTGGTCCATATTGATTTGGTTGTCCCGGAGTATACGCCGTTCCCTGAGGTCCTTGATAATTGGAACCTGGATTTTGATTAGCATATTGACTCGGATAACCTTGTTGAGATGGCTGTTGAGGATAACCTTGAGGTCCTCTGTACTGTTGTGGTCCAGGTGCAGTAGGTGGTCCTACAAAATTGGAAACATTAACAAATAGGTAAGTTACTTAGTGTGTTTGTATTTAAAAATTGTTAACTTGAAGACTTGGTTTACATGTAACTTACTATTTATAGCAGGTCCTTGTCCAGGCATAACAGGGCCACGATATCCACCTTGCGACATTGGTTGTCCTTGATTAAAACTCGACATTGGTAATGTGGGTTGACTATTTGGAGGCATATCCCCTACAGGTCCACCAGAACCTGCAGGAGGGTTTGGAAGGCCTTGAGGATTCATCATGGCATGTTGAGGACCATTAGGTATTCCTTGTGGAGGCTTGTATTTAATAGAAAAACTATTAGTACTTGCAAATTCAATGTATACTATACTACTAAATTGTATACAAAAATTTCTTACAGGTAATAATGCTTGTATATTTTGATTGGCATCAGCAATTGACGCCAAGTATACCAAATTACGATGCAACATTTGTTGATACCTACAAAGATATTAATATGATAAATACAATTGTTGTAACAATAAGTTTTTCACATATTTATAGATACGTTTTATACTCACTGCATACATTCTTGTGATTTTCCTTTATTCTGATATTCCTGTATTGTTTGTATCAACTGACTATTTTCATCGAGCATCTGCAAATAATCATTAATAATAATATATATCCGGTATTTATTTTTTTCTCTACTTTTACAAGTTGCATTTTCAGGTAATAAACTGCTAATATTAAAAATATTTATTTTCCTGTAGGCCATTGTTTTCTCATAATAATAAATATAAGGGTAAATAAAATAGCATAAGATTGATAGTTACGTATCATATTCATTACCTTTTGTATTTGGGCAGGATTCGGTGACGGCCTACCGCGTTGAGCAAAGGTCACGGACATGTTTTTTGATATCTTCTTAATCGCTCGATATTTGTGGTAAGCAATTTCTTCGTCTACAATCTTTTTTATCGAAATTAGCAAGTTGTCGGTGGCATCTCGTAAGTTATTACATACATTCGAAACTTCAGAATTTCCGAACAGTATCGGTTAGCCACATTATTACACCACAGCTTCAACATCCAGAAAAAAAGCAGCACAACACGATGTAAGCTTCTCGAAACCGTAAAAGACTTACAGGTTGCTTGATCTCAATAATTCCTTTTCCGCAAGAAATTTCTAAATATAGCAAATCACGTACAAGCGATTCCTTTACAAAATTTCTGGTTTTGCAAACAAGAGATGGTTGCTGTTCATTTCTAAAATAGAAAGCTTGGGAAAAGAGCGTGGCCGTGTGAGAAACGCGCGAACTATTATGGTAAAATATAGGCGACAGGTAAAAATTCGAAATCCGTTATTTACTAGCTCATACTAGCGACGATCAGAATTTCTAAAACGTATGTGTGAATAGCAAGTTGTCTATAAACTCTGATAAAAATTAAAAGTATTCATGAAAATGTTTTTGTACAATATCAATATTGTCTCTAAAAGCGATAGAATTAATCGGGAACTACAGAATTAGCTTTACTTTATATCAGGTCATAGTAACTTTTTTTTTAGTGTTATTGTTGACGATAAAGCAACTTTTTCAATAAATACCTTTATTGTATATGCAACCATCTCTTCTTATATTTCATTTATACGTTTGACTTAAATGTTCTAGATAATATAATTATAGGACACTATGATGAGAATGATCTTGCGTATCCGCCACAATACAGCGTGATATTCTATGAAACAGATTTAAAATCTTGAAGTAACAATATGTTTATGCTGGAAAATAAAAAAAATTTCTTAATGTCTCGTGAAAAATTAGTATTTGTACAAAATGCACAAAGTGAGTGGTATCGTTCAAAACAAGAGGAGAAAACAAATTATAATATATGCTTCGTAACGTGATCAAAGCTATAGTAAACAATTTATTAAAAATACTGCAACGAACAGTAGTCCGCGCACAATATTGATTCAACGAGTTATACGATACTTCTAAATAAAACTTCCACCGATAATGTGTATGGTTTTTTTAAACTTTTTGTTATACATATCTTGAAACATTCGCTGTAAATGTAGAAAGATTCTGCAATCTTATCGTATGAAATATAACCTCAAATCAAACATAACCAATCAAGCGTTGTTTGTTACTGCGAAGATACCGCGTAATTATTTTCTGTTAAGAAATAATCCAGAAGGATATTGTAAAATGGCATCATCAAAGGTGAGTTGTAAAAGTAATAGGAGCTAATGTTTACATTTATCGCATCTTCTATATTTTCAGATTGAATTTGCAGTGAACATGACTTGTCAAAAATGCGTCGATGCGGTGCAAAAAAGTTTGGACGATATAAAGGGAATTGAAAGTATCGATATATCATTGGAAAAAGGAAATGTTGTTGTTCAAACAAATTTACCATATTCGGTGATACAAGAAAAAATTGAACAATCTGGAAGGAAAGCTATTTTGAAAGGATATGGAAGTAAGAAAGCATGAAAACTCTTATCCAAAACACATACTCAGGAAACAGTCTTGTTCCAACATACAGCAAAGGTTTGAGTCTAACTTTTGCTGTACTTCTAATCAGAATAATGTTTTCCTTATTATTGCTGTCTTATATTGGAACAAAGCTGAATTGATTGACTGTCTCTTTTATTATACAAATAATT
The DNA here is from genome assembly GCA_028453745.1 of Agapostemon virescens. NCBI lineage: Eukaryota > Metazoa > Arthropoda > Insecta > Hymenoptera > Halictidae > Agapostemon > Agapostemon virescens. The sequence continues at coordinate 5,872,686 of CM052085.1, forward strand.
TTTCAATAACATATATGATTTTGAAAATTATAGATTCTCTTAGTGCGGTTGCAATGTTAGGTGGAAATTCAGGTTATAGCGTGAGCAACAAGATAATGGGAGTCATACGATTTGCAGAGACTCACGATGGGTGTGTTATAGATGGTACAGTTGATGGTTTAAAACCAGGAGAACATGGTATACATATACATGAATGCGGTGATATTTCTGAAGGCTGTAATAGGTATGTAAATGCGAGTACTGCATCTGCCTTTCCAGCTTTTGCTTCTTCAATCTACTGTGCTATATTTGTAGTGTTGGAAAACACTTTAATCCAAATAATACAATACATGGTGGACCTGAAGATGATGTGGACAAACGGGTAAATATTATAGACTGTGTTGATAACAGATTCAATACCAGATCAGTTGGTAATTGAAGAAGATTCACTTATTATAGATTTCTAATTAATTATAGCATATAGGAGATCTTGGTAATATAACAGCAAATGAAGTTGGTAGAGCTACATTTAGAAGAATAGTTACACTTTTGAAAATACCTGATATTATTGGAAGATCTGTAGTTATAACAGAAAATCCAGATGATCTGGGAAAAGGAAATACCCCAGATTCTAAGATAGATGGAAACAGTGGAAATAGGTAGATCTTGCATTATTGTTTGTAATACTAAAATTACAGCAACTATAATAGTTTGATATATTTAAGATTTATTTATATTTCTATAGATTGGCTTGTGGCATTATTGCTCGTTCATCTGGCTTGTTTCAAAATGTGAAGAAGATCTGTGCTTGCGATGGACTTACACTATGGGATGAAAGGGATAAAGCACGTTTAGAGAAACAGGGGTCTAATAATTATTTGGAAACAAGTAATACTTGTACAGTATCTTAATATTTTTAATATTATCTAGGGTAAAACAATATAGTGACCTATTTATATTTATATTGTAGTTTCATTGCATGTATTCTATGAATGTAATACAATATTTTATTTCATTTATAAATCACATTTTACATATAATGTAAAAAAGAATTCAGAAATAATGATTTTTAATTGAAAATTGCATGTTTTTATTTTTCAGCAAAATTATAAATAATATCAAGAAGCTACAAAGAGTTTCAAAACATGAATCAAGTGAAACATTCCCCTTTAATATTATGTACGTGATACATACACAAGGAGTACATTACATTGTTTATAATGTACAGAATTTTTATTATATTTTAATATATGTGATTTCAAAAACAAATGTTGGTATATTTCTACAGTATATTTTAACATATGCAAAAATGATAAGTGATTAGTTGACTGACAACGAGCTGGCATCGCGTTTATTGAAAGTATTTATTAAAAGAAGAAACAATACCACGATTGTTTTTAAATATTATTTATTTTTAACAATATCTATTGGTTCGGAGTATAAATATTTATGTAAAATAATGCAAAAAGATAGATGCATTAAAACTGCACTTTAATACACTGATGGAGATCATTTGCCTTTCTATAAATAAATAAATAATATATTGCTAACAACTTTAACCACCATTATAAAGAATAACTTAATTTAAATCAATGAGCTTATTATATACTTATTAATGTTTGTAACATACTTTTTTCCTTTTTCCAATTATCAAAAGTGGAACTTGATGATAAGCAGTTGCATTCGAAGACCCATTCTCCTGTTGTAATGTTGCACACTTTCTTTCCCTTTTGTCATCATTATCCATATTTTGTAATGCATATCCTTTCTCGATTAAAAATTTGTGAAGATCCACTGTCAAATGTTCTTCTGTAATATTATCTGTTAAATCTTCTTCTGTATTATTATCATCTGTAATATCATCTGTAATATCATCTGTAATATTATCTGCAATATCATCTGTAATATTATCTGTAATATGATCTGTAATGTGATCTGTAATACGGTCTTTAATATGATCTGTGGAGAACTTTTCCCCAGATACATTTAGCTCTCGAATACCATGACGTGATTTAAATTTTTCTAACCAACCACTGCTTGCCTTAAAATTAGGATTCCCATTTAATTTCTCATTGAATTCCAGTGCCTTCTCGCAGAGAATAGGTCCGGATATAGACACCCCTTTATCTTTATTTTCTAGGAACCATTGAAACACAGCATCATCTACATTTTTATACTTTGGAACCATCATACTTTTTCTATTGACAGCAATGTCCAAAGTATCTGCTTGCAGCAAATAATTCTCAATGGCATCTTTCTGATTTTTAATACCTGTGATCGTTGCTTTTCCGATGCCATATATTTTCGCTAATTTCGCTGCACTCTCGCCACTTTCTAGCTTTCGAATAATCTCGTGTTTTGTTATTATACTTAACACTACACGCTTCCGTTTCGACGCCATTAGTATAGGAAGAGGTTAAATAGGAATAGGCTCTGTAATCAATTGTTTAGAATACTTTAAAATGAAAAACTTTCCTGTACTTATCAAAATTATTTAATTTTTAACTCTTACCCTTCATTCTTTCCTGAAGATTACTTAAATTTTACAATTTATAATCGTCTAATCATACCATTATCATATTAATCGTATCATTCCTTAATCATACTTTTTACTGAATTATTTCATTTTTGTTTCGAATCTAATGCTTATGAATATATAAATTTATTATTTAATGATATCGTAAAGACTTGCCATTTACACTTGCACGTCTAAAGCGTGGATAACGAAATAACGAAGCATTCGGATAATGAAAGCTCTGATAACGTTTGTAGAACATTCTCATAATTATTACTTGATTGATTAATAATTTAATATGTAGAATAACGATTATTGTATTTTTATGTAAGATTTACCAATTTTATAAGCAGATATTCTGTTTACTTTTATTTTTCAGAATTTCTATTTGTTTGAAAATCTTTGTGGTGTACGCAGTCACTCATGATGTTGAGTAGTCATAGAGAATCGATAACCTTGTATACACAATACACAAGTTTATCAATTGCACATGTTCAGAGTATACAGACCTATGTATAAATAGAAATAAACACAGTGTATATATATATATATATATAAATTTTTACTTTATAAAGGATCACAGTAAAAGAGTAACGTGACAGACAAACAGGATAACAAAAGTTATACATCGTTTCGTATCTGAACGGAAAGTATACGATGAAAATGTTTGAACATTAATCGAAAGAAATTAATAAATTTACCTCGTGCTATTAACCACCAATGAAAACCAAAACAAGTCTGTGTCAAAATGGGTATAAAAGGTTTAACAGCTTATATAAACAATCAATCACATCTTTATTTAAAACATTACGAACTACGTGATACATATTTGGTAATTGATGGCTGTAGCGTTGGTTGTCAAATATACAGTTTATGTACCAGGTCTAATTGCGCATTTGGCGGGGACTATGATAAATATGCTCAATGTGTGTCAGATTTCTTTGATGATCTCTTGAAATGCAATATAACGCCATTAGTCCTTCTAGATGGTGGTTGCGAAAATAAGAAACTGCAAACTGTTATACAAAGAACAAAGGACAAAATTTGCACTGCATCATGCTTTTCACCGATGAGTCAAAAACGCTTAAAATTTTTTCCTTTGCTAAGCAAACAGGTGTTCAAGGATGTTTTAAGAGAGAAAAATATTAAACATGCTCAATGTTTATTTGAAGCTGACAATGCCATAGCTTCTGTAGCAAAGATATTAAATTGTCCTGTACTCAGTTACGATTCTGATTTTTATATCTATGGAACAATGTATATACCATTTGATACACTAGAACCAAATATAGTAAGAAGTTCAACTGGACAAGGTTACATGAAACGTTGTAAAATTTATAGGGTTGAATACCTGTTGAACTCTTTCAGGGGTTTGGATAAATCTATGCTACCTTTAGCTGCTGTATTATTAGGAAATGATTATGTAAAGAGTAGCACATTTAATAAATTTTTCCAACATTTGCAAATGAAAGGAGCAGGAAGAAAGAAATACAATCAGAAATGTTATCTTATACATACAGTCTTTACTTGGTTGAGTAAATACACTTTATATGGAGCAGTGGTTGGTATTCTATGCAGATTACCTAAATGTAAAAGAGAAAAGATATTGGGCATAATAGAAAAGAATATAAATGATTATACAAATGCATCTGCAGATTTGCTTGTACCATTAGGATTTTCAAAGGATTATGCTGCTCAAGTCATGACATATTCTGTAAATAGAAGTTTTACATTGAACGAAGATCTGGATAATTTGACATTTATAGAAGATATCGATGATGAAGAGGATCAAATTAGCGAAGGAGAAGGACAGGAAGATGAACTTGAGATAGATACATTGAACACATCAGAACCGACTGCTCCTAATGGATTAGTTAACAATTTACCTGAATGGTTTGTAAATGAATTTTTAATGGCAAGATATCCTTCGTATTTCATGGACATCGTGGTTCGAGGTTTATACATTTGTCCAGTACAAATTGAGAATTATGATTATCCTTCTAGTAATATAATAAGTTTAGATATTGTTAAGATTATATTTACACTTCTGAAATCAACAGGTGGTAGAAATATTATGCATTACATGGTTAGATGTTCTTCTAAAGATATTGCACGTTATACATTGGAAGGATTAGATTATATATTTTCATGTAATTTTTTTAATCTTAGACAAGTACCATTAATCATTCGGCAAAATATTTTAAATAATACCTTGGGAGTAGTGGATACTCAATGTATAAATGAACTTCTACCAGAATGGATGTTGTATATTGCTTGTATGAAATATTGGATTGAACATGACCAACTATCTAGATACCACAAATGTTGTGCATATTCTTTACTTGTTGGTTTATTATTTAATATAATAGATATTAAAATAGGAAAATTTAGAAATATGAATTATTTTCAAAATAAGTATGGTTCATTAATTAAAAATATACAGGAAAAAAGAAGAGAAAGTAATCATAGGCCTCATTATTCAACAAATGTTACAATTTTTGAGGCCTGTAATGATATTAATTCAGATGATTGCTTACTAGTAGCACCATTTTTCATTTCTCATTTTGAAATGGACAGAAAGTTATACTTAAATGAGAAGAAATATAAGAGGACAATCATTCATACATTTGCAAACTTTCAAAGTTGTATATTACAAACTATAAACTTGAATGCTCTTTTAGATTACCCTTATCCCCATATCAAGATGGCTAATTTATATAATGGGACTTTATTATATAATTTGTCTAGTAATTTTATGACACGTCACAATATTGAGACATACATAGATAATATTATGGAAAGTTCTCCAAGTCTATTAAGACTGTTTCATGTACTTTTGTCAAAGATAAAATCTCTACTTTTTGGATTATTTCAAAATGAAAGTAATTGTCATGTAAAGCGAAGAGTTAGAAAAAAACGTGTAAAGAATGATCAAAATGAAAATGATAGCAATACTGAGTATTTTTCTGTAGATGAAAACTTAGATGAACCATCATTTCATGATGCAAACAATCCTTTTTCTACGTTGCAATACACATAACGACTATAAAATTTTCTGAGATTTGTTTTAAATTCTGATATTAATCTTCTATAATTACAACTTAATATGTATTATAATACGTATTATAAACATATCTTTTATACTATAAAACTTCAACATCAAAAAATAAATTCAACTTATAACATGTATATTGTATATTAATATATATTGTAATATATATATATATTGTAATTAATGTATATTATGCATTAATAAATCGATACAAAATATTTTAACTTTACTTTCATTACTTATTTTTTCAGATATTTTATCATGTTTCTTAATTTTCTTTTGGCAGTGGATTGCTTTTTATTCTGATTTCCATATCGCAAAAAAGGTGACTTTTTATACTGAAAAAGGAAATAATAGATATTATGAACTATAACAAATGCATGAAAAATTTGTTATAACCATTTTTATTACTTTTCTATACATTTCCCAAAATGCAGAAAATGCAGACATTACATTGTTTGCTTCATCTCTTATGTTAGGTAAGCAATAAGCATCCTGTCTATGCTTTACTATTAATCCAACACGAACTGCACAATCCAATTTTTTAATTAATTCTTCTTTAAACTTTTTTTTATCTCTATCAACAGGAAAGTTACGACGTAAATAATCAGTAATCAGATTTAAATTAACATAGAGTTTAGAGTATTGTAATCTTTTTACAGCTGCACGAATCATCTGTGGTGTTACTTGGACATGAGCTACATCAAATAAATTATTGAATAACATTATAAAATGAAAAAAATTTATGTTACATATTAAAGAAGTACATAGCATAACCTTATAAAGAAATAAGAAATATTTATCTTACGTGGGCATTTGTTGTCATCATTGTCAGCTTTACCATCTTTATCAGCTTTATCATCTTTACTATTAAACAATTTTTTACTGTTTTTTGAAGAATATTTCCGTTTTGTGAACATTATTCGATATTAAATATTATAATTGCTAAAATATGAGTACAGCTTTCAACTATGAATTTTTATGGGATACATTAAAATAAAAGAAATGAATGCTTTAAAAAAGTAATGCAATATTAGATTTGCATCTTATTTATTTGTCACAGTATTATATATTACGCATTACTTACAATATATAGCTAGTCATCGTGTAAACAATTAATTCAAATAATTAAAACATTTAAAAGGATACGTATATATGCATATATATATATATATATATATATCCATCAATAAAACTACAATCTAAATATATTGTTGAGGATAATTTATAAAATCCTTTCAATTACATAAAATATTCATATTTAGAATTTATAATATATATCTCTTTTCAACCATTTTGTATTAATTCATTTCTGATTTTATTACTTTTAACAGGTTTTAAACATTAATCAACAAATAAGAGTTGAAAAACAATTATTAAATAAATTGGTAATGATGAACAATGATTAATAAAATCTCGCGATTGCTTCAAACATTTGTGGATATAAGACTTAAATAAACTGTAATACAAAAATATCAGGTACTCTACCGAAAATGTATTGGATCGGTAAATATTACAAAAAATAATCTATCATAGTACGCAGCACCACATGTGAAATGTGATAAGAGCTAACAATACAAAGTCACGTTGTATCGCTTCTAACTCTTTGGATTATTCTAATCTGATTCCCCTTTAAAATTCCTATGAATAATTATAAATAGTTAAAGATAGATGATCATAAGTTAGGACAATTTAAGTGAAAAATTGTTACAAATCTTTGTGCAAAATATGATAATATTCATCATGGAGGCCATACTTAGTCATAAATGTAAATTCAATAAATTTGGTTGAACTTAAATTAGTTCGGTTGTTAAATTTATTCAATATCACCGAAATTTTTAAAGACATTCGTAGAATACTTTGCAGTTAATTGCAGTGTCCTAAAAAGTACAAAGCATATATTACTATATAGTAACAAAAGATTGGTCTTTGTATCATTAAAGGTTTCTAACAATTAAGGAATGTTCTTTTCACATTTTAAGGCATTAATGTTTTAATTATGAAGCAAAAATCTGCAGATAAAAATTAATGGTAACTATTAATTATTATTGGAACTTTTATGAGAAAATTTTTATCTGGCAATGCACATACGCCGTATGCAAAGGAAGAACAAATAATTGTATTAAAAAAGCTGTATAAAAGAAAACATTATTCCAATTTTATACAGTTACAGATAGTACTACTTAATTCCATGCAAACAATATATCTACATTAATAAATGCACCGTCATAATTATAAAACACTGTTGCCTGTTTTATTGAAATATGCACATTAAATCTTTGAACAAAATTTCTATTGGAAAAAGTTCTTTTGTTACTAAAATATAAAACTACAAAAGCATTAAATTGTATTGTACGTTGCATTTCCAAAGTTAAAGCTTCTTAGAGTCCTAAATAGGATTTTTACCAATTTTTATAACTTGATATGAAACAGCACTGAAAATCAAAATTACTTATACATTTATCATTTACCCTGATATTGAAATGTCTTCATACTTTTATCAGGAAAGTATTTTACTTAAAGGATCAATATTCTTGCATTTAGAGTTGCAATAATTTGCAAGCGTATACAATTAAAATTCGATTTAAATTACTAAAGTGTAAAGTAGTATAGTTCATGCAGGTGTATCTAAAGTTGGAAACGAAGTCACATGACTCTTATTGGATACATTGCAATAAATTCAGCAATATAAATATACAAAATCAAAATTACGGCTTAAGCTCTATTTCAAAATTTTGGACGAATTTTTTCGTTAATATTGCGTCGACAATATTAACATTCGACATCCATTGTATATTGTCTAATCGATAACAATACTAATGACCGATGCACTAATATCTTCAAGCTATCGTTTTCGGTAACCATTGTAAAATTTATATTATATTTAACTTGGAACTGCAATTAATCAACATTCCCCCTTTTTTCATAATCTTTGTAGTTTAAGGTAATATAATTAAATTTATTATAATAATATGTTATCATTTTTACAAGAATCTTATTAATATTACAATTCATTATTGAGCGACTGCATTAGAAACTACAACATCTTAGGTTCTCTGAATAAATATATAATTACTTTCCGTGCAGTATGATATAAAATATTATATACATGATAAGCTCAACGAAATAGTAAATTTAATCTCCCTTACCCATAACAGTCCTCGCCACTGCAAGGAACTGTTTAACAACAACTAAATTGTCTTATAATAACCATTGGAAAGTGAACTTTATAGTTTTTAAGGCGGGGGAAGTGTTCTCCTACGATACTGTCAAATAAAGCTTCTAAAAACTAAATAAAACATGATTGCACTGCGTTTACATAATATTCCTTGGAATTTCTCAATTTTTTTAAGCTATGCTTTAGCGGCATTCTACCAAACACGACGTGTCTTATTTTCCTCCACCAAAAGGAAAAGCACATATAAATTAAGTATTTGAAATTTTAGGTGTTTCTGCCATTAAGACTTTCTTGCATAAAAGCTGACGACTCGAATCGAGAGAAGATAAATAACATATAAAGTGTACATTTGCGGCATTTTATCGTATTTTTCAACCCCCGCTAAGCTCCGCGGTCCACATTTTTACCAAGTATTGTACACAAAAAACTATTACAATAATTAAAATTATATCTATATAGTTTTTTAACATACTTATTCTATAATGTTGTTCGTCTTGTTCTCGTTGTTTCACAGCAATTTTCTCTAGGTAGGATTGTATACGATTTAGATCTTCACCATATTGTAACATATGGTGTTTTATATCTTCCATAACATACATTATTCTGAAAAATCAATGCTTCACTGTTTAAGAACATTATATAGATAATATTGTTTTATAATAACGAGTAACATTGTAAGTTTTACCTTGCGGTAGAACGTTTCCTTTTACCTATCGATTGACTAGAATCTGAGTGGCCCTCTGCAGATGAACTTCCAGAATCATGAGCTGTTTCTGTTAACGGCAAATTATTTGATAATTGTCTTTTCGAAGATTTCAATACAGAGAGTGAAGAGCGAGATTCTGCTTGTAAAAGCGGAACCTACAACATAAATAATATAATTGTTCACACTTTATTGCAATTATCTTCGGCTTTGTTGTAGAGCTAAAAGCAACAAAGTGCATAATCATGTACGCAATTACATGCTTCATAAAAATATCCAATATGATAATGCGTTAACATTATACCATTATATTCTTGTAAATTCATTATGAATTGCATTGAATACTATAAACAACGGAACTTCGGCACGCAGATAACTATAGGTCAAACGGTTTTAGCACTATTGCTGTATAGGTAAAATATGAATATGCATTTTGTCATTCAAACTTTAGATTTTTGTACCTGTGTTTGGGGATCAGTAGAAACAATACTACCAGTACGCATAATTGGGGTTTTGTGTCTAGTTTTGGTGCGTACAATATAATCTTGTTCGTATTGCACAACATCATTTCTAGGATCCCACGGTCTAATGTCTGCATGACGATACTCCCAATTACCTGTTATGATATCCTGTCAATAAAATGTCACTTTTCAACGATAAAAATTCAATCATTTTACCCGAATGACAATAAAAAGCAATAATCTCGGCGAATAAGAGGGTAAGAAATATTAATCACTGCTTAATAAAATTCTTTTACGTGAGTAATGTTTAGTACCTGGACGAAATATTTAGGAACCCATTCTTGACTATTCATTTTTCGGTCTTTAGCACGTTCTCTTTGCGCCTCTTCTAACTGGGTTTTTGCTTCGGTAGCAGCCACTTGATCATCTCGGTTAATTGCTTGAGTAACTTCGTACCATAATTTTTCACTTTCCCACATAGTTTGATGATCTATGGGTACCGTAAATTTTTTCAATCTTTTTCTACGAACTTCCGGCGTTGGATTGAAGAATACACTTTTTTGCTATAAAATCGAACAACGTGATATTAATTTACATATTTGATGATTAATTTAATAAGTACATATATGTCACGTACTCCGGCCCTTTTATCCGTAATTACTATTTGACCATCCCAGTACCCTGATATAGTAGCAAGAGTTTCTTTTCCTAAACGTATCACTCCAGCCACTAGATTCATTTGTTCTGCTCCACCAAGAAATGGCTGTTACAAAAATAATAGATTACTTATAGATATAGTGTGCTTCATTTTTATTTTAATGTTTTATATTGTTACTTGCCTTCAGTTTGAATTCTATTTCAGTATGGTAACCCGTTTTCTGGCAATTTATTTGAATCTTACCGCCTAGTTCCATAGATAACGTACCCATAAGAATACCTTTACAATGAGCATAAGGTATAGTCATTGTGTAATCTTCGCCTCTAGGCAACATTGTTAATATTGCAACACCATCTAAAACGGCTGATGTTGAATTTCCTGAGAAAGATAAATATATATAAACGTACATTATTTGAAGTGTTAATTTCAAGTAAATACGTTGCATGTTAGTTTACTCGTGCTCACCATAAAATTTAGATTTAGCAATAATTGTAGCACTAATCGTGAACCCGTCTTGACGATTAGTTACATAGAAACTTGATATAGGTGGATGGTGAGATAACTATAAGAAAACGTGATAAATAATTACAGTAATTTTTCAAAGGACTAGCTAGGTGATAGGAGCCTTACTTGTTCAGCTATATAAAAAGTTCTTGAACCATCAGGATGCTGCCAATAACAGCGAAAGGTTTCGCCCAATAATGGATTATATGGTTTTTTTAAACCCTGAGGTTTCTTATAGAAACCAGATAAATACCATTTTACAACGCCTTTCATGCGTGTAAATGCATCATCTTCTAATACAGCCCTGTAAATGCCATGAATAAACTATATAAATCCGTTATTGTATCAGTCAATCTTGTAATTAATGGCACACACTTTCTATCAGAATAACCTTTTTATAAATGCATTAAACGACTTCGGTTTTTCTTAGATAGATTAGTTTACTAGATGATATATAATGGAAATTTTGGAAAAGTTGCTTTTGCACTGACTATATACGAATAAAGATTTATCCAACTTACTGAGATAATAAGTCTGCATGATAATAGGAGTCTGCCAGCTTCTCTAAAAACGAGCGAGGTTCTAATATAAAAGTTGGTAAAACTACTTTAGATAAATCCATGCCTGGTCGAACTTGCTTCAATAGGAACCACATTAAAGACTTTTGCTCTTCTTGTAATTCTGTGACAACTTCACCGGCCTGTATTTTGAATTTAAATTAAACTCCACTCGTTTTAACTATAAATAATAAAACTACGAGATATAATTTACCGATCCAAGAACTTCATTTTCGTTCGCAATATATGGGGTTTCGTTGATTGTTTCAGGTTGATCTTCTTTAGCTGATCCTTCAGATTCACTGTCCGATGCACTGATTTCTGCGTCGGCTGCGACTCCATTTTCAGGTTGGCTAATGTCGTCCAGGTCTGTGTGTGAGGAGTGCACAGGGTCTAGCGTTACTACTTGTGGGGTGTCATACTGAAGGACATGTATAGAGGGAAGAGTCATGCGTCGATTGGTAGATTGCACACGATTTCGAGTTTTAATTTCAGTGTGTGATCTATCAGGATACACATCTCCATCACCTAAAGTCCCCACAGAATTTGATATTTCGACCGCGTCTGTGTCTGTGACAGGTGTTGGAGATCTGTCACAAAACCGTCTATCCCAATATGCAATGGCGTGGTACAATTGTTGAAACATTGGAGTCGGTGAAGGACAAGCACTTCTAGGAGTGTCTGTTGCATTAGGTAAGAACGGCTGAGGGCATGATAACAAACGTCTTTGAGGGGTTGCAGGCGATTGAGGAGCATAATTAGATAAACATACTGTTGTAGGCACAGGGAGTACGTGTCCAAGGTGATAGATGCCAGGAAAGGAGTTATAATAATGACACCATTAATATTTGTAATCTCCCAAAATGAAACTTAACTAACTAGTAATTTTCTAAATGTAGTTGTATACTATTCTAGCTACTAAGATTAAATGTACATGATGGTTTGGAAGCAAACATTATTAACTTGGTTTACAAACGTTACTTGTTAAATGCAATACTAATTTTACCACTAAAGATATATTTTTCTCTGACCTACCATGTTCATCAAAATGCTTTTCGTAATCGGCTTCGCTCCACTGAGTCTCGTGAGTTGTTGTAGTATCGTGTGGCAAAGCACGAGGTATTGCACTTGACGATCGAATGATTAACGATGAACAACGTAATGATAACTCTAGAGCGTCCAACCAACATTTACCAGCTGCCTGGGAAGGAGCTCTAAAGATTAAGTAAGAAGTTGGTAAGGGTTGTACAACAGCACCTAAACAGATATACATTTATGTAAAAAGTTGCTTTGGTTAACTTCAAAATTTGAAAATTCAATACTTATTAGAGATTTGCGAAGACCCGAAAATATCATGTACCTGATTGTGAGGATGGGTCGAGAATTTTATTCAAGATTCCCGAGAATAATCTCGAAAATTCTCGAGAATCACGAAATTTTCGAAAATCTAAATGATCTCAGAAATCCCAATATTCTCGAAAATTCTGAAAATTTTCGGGAACTTGTTATATTCAAGATTCCGTCCCGATCTGACATTTTTTAGTTTTTGTATGCCTGCAATACTTACCTATAGTCTCTTTCTCTGGACCTCTTGGAGCCCAAATCGATTGCTCCAAAGGATGAAATAATTTAAAACAAAAACCATCTTTTTTGCTTGGTCGTTCTATCACTTGACATGTATTTAATAAAACTGTTCCTACCCAATGATTACTCTGTAACAATTATATGGTTATAATTTTAAATGAGAAAAGAAAAGAATAATAAATATTATATTGAGAATAACATAGATATGAACTTTTGTCTTAGGGCTTTTGTACAGTAAGAGTAAACCTGGTTTCAAAATACACCACAGTTTCGTCCAACTCTTCAGTGTCCCGCGTACTTTTAGCCAATCGCTTATCACAATAACAGTTGGATCTTTAAACGAACTGAGAAGTTCATTAGCAACACGCTTCTTCTCCATTCTATAATTCTTCCTTTGAGCTTTGTACGATTCTTTTCGAGTTAATTTACAAGCATCTAGAGACTAAAAAACAATGTAGAGATGTAGAGATGTAAAAAAAGATAATATCATATTTTGACATGATAAGAATAAATATCAAATGTGATCAATTACCTTATCAGACGTATTATCCGGTTTCTGATTACCTTCTCCCATTGCAGACAACCCTATAACAGATAAATTATTCGAATTATTTAAACGATAATTAAACAGCAAAAATACAATAATTTACAAATAATCATATTTGCAAAAGTCAACAGTGGTAATATATTAAGATAGTTACTGACAGAAGCATTGAACAATTATTCTTTATTTTATTATAAATACTCTACTATAGATTTAACACATTATTAAGCTAATAAATGAAATTAATATGCTTCAATAAACACTGGCTTAATGTTTCCTATAAAAAAACCTCTTTTCTTTTTCTTTTCAAGTATATATTCAGATGTGCTTCATAAGATGATTTATGCATGTAGATGATAATATTTAATAAAAATTGACAAATGATATTGTGAATCATTGCATGAAAAACTCATGTTATAAGACTGCAACAGATTTGATCTAGCAATCTGATATAAATCTCTGCTATTTTTTATTGCATCAATATTTACATATACTTAAGACTAAAAGCCTGATATATAGTTCAGCTTAAAACATTCACATTACAAGCTTTGGCAAGTTCAATCTTGATACTTTTCTGAAACCAAAAACTCATCATTCTATAAAAGAAGCGCATAGTTAGGAGATTCGTAGAATTTTAAAAATCAAGATGCAGCTTATTAGTTGCAAAGTACAATGCAAATTTTGTACTTTATACAAATGAAACTATTATACTTGGCATAATTTTTATTAACATAATTCATTATGCGGTTAGCATATTTTTATCCTATATTTCTATATTTACTACAATGCTGATAAATTATAAACATTGGATATGATAATTATAGCAAAATATTGTTATATTTTTGGAGTTGATATTTATAGTGATCTATTTAATACACATATTTAATAATCTGTCGAACAAAGGAGAATATACAATGTACAAAGATTACATTATAAAATTTATGGATTATGATGTACGCATAATACATAGGTAAATATTGTAAAGCCGAACAAGAAATAAATATATGCAATTTCTTACAACTAATTAACTACTTGAACAAGTAAGGGAGAGTATTTATTCACAAAAAAGTTGAAAAGCACCTGGCAAATTTCTGTATTATTGCCCATTATGATATTAATGTAACTTAATGTTTATACCTGGAGATAGTGGAGGAGCAGCAGTTGTTAAATTTACACTTGTCGATAGGGACTCTGTTGATGGAAGTTTAGGTAATGTTGCAGACTGCGCTTGAGCACTGCTTCGTCGAAGTTGTTGATCCACTGGTTCTATATATTTAGTTTGTTTTCAGTCATAATTTCTATTTACCAATATATCTTCTCGATACTTCAAAAATATTATCTTTTAAAATATATAAATCTATGTTTTCTTTCATTTAATTTGTAGTCTTTTCAAACTCATGAACTATAAACTATGTAACAATTAACTAATGTAATGAAGATACTAAAATTAAATTACACTGTATCGCATACTAAAGTACAGGTTTACTTTAGCAACACTAATTGTGAACTGCTAACAACATTAATTCTCAAAGACAAATTTTGCAATAACACATAGGTACAACGATAGCTTTAATTTTAAATTTAATTTAGTTTAATTGCAAAAGCAAAAAAATGTTAGCATTAAAAATGTGTATACATACTACTACAGCATGTGAAAATATGCAGTCTTGCATAAAAGGTTGCATGCACTAGAAGAAAAATAATATAATGTACTACCAAACTGCTAAAATATTGTTACATTGTATACAAGAAAAAGAAGCTATATTTTATATACTATTCAAATTAATTAATAGATTATAAAACACCAGGACAAGCTATACATGCTTTAGGTAAACTATATTCAAACATTACACCATACTTCATGCACAGAGTATATTTTCAGCCATTAAAGAATACAGAGCATTCTCCAAGTTACAGATAATATTCTTCATACAAACTTATTGCTAATTATATTTGTCATATAATACGCTAGAAATGCGAATAATGTGCTAACAGCATGAATGTATTATGTTAATTCAATACGTATGATAAGATGATAAAAATGTTTTTAATAGTGTGACATATTATTTTATTTAATGTAGTATTAATAGAGTGTTAATGTATTTGCATATTAAGTAATTTTAATGGAGATTATGTTTGAATAATAACATGTATTGATCTATGTATCATAATTGTTGCTTCAAACACTGTTCAATAACATAAAACAATGAAGTAGCGAGTTATTTAAAATGAAGGAACATTAACACATGTAATCTAGAAATAGTGTTATACATATGTATATACACATATATCTACTTATTGATTTTCATGATTTTAATATTGAGGCTTACTACTGTATACACACAATCCATATTAATAAGCCTACCTAGCTTACTTGGTACTGTACCACATCCACTGTCACTAATACCTTTAAATGACAATCATTTATACTATCAATACTTTGATAAACTTCTTACTGCTATGAAGTTTAGAAATAGAAGTACATATTTCAAAATACGACTAATAATAAACTACCAATGCATGTGTAAAAATTATTTCTCAAATTATTTAAATACGATTAACTTAATTTTAGCAAAATATTACATTACACAAGAATTACTTTTACTTTATTTATGGAATATATGGTGTATAATTGTTCATATAGGTAATAAAACCAAAATTGTTACCGCTATCGAATGGAAGTTTATCTCTAAGCCTTTGTACGATGTCTGTTTCCTTTTTCATAACAGAAAAACAATACGTAAGTGTTACATAATCTAAGTTATACTTACGATTACTAAGTGAACGGCTAACATTTGGTGGTGTCATGGTTTTAAATGAATCGGTAGCACTTCCAACAGAAACAGAATGAGTTTCTGATTGAGACCTGTGATCACCTCCAGGTACCACGATTGGTTGGGAACTCATTATAGATCTAGTAAACATAAATATACTAAAGTATCCTAACGCAAGTAACAATTTATGTTATTTTTATGTATTTATTTGCACAAACAGAAAGAGAATTCAATTATAAATACTTTTATATTATAAAGCAAACACAAGCAGACAATAATACATTACAAAAATAATTGCACCGATTAATACACAATCGTTACCTGACAAATAATTGTTGAAATTAAAATAATAACATAAAACAACAGGCACACAACACGCGATGCATGTCATTATGAAATATAGTGTAATCTCAGTTAATTACCCATATCGCGATATAACGATCGGTTGCGTTACGTTTCTTCACGAAATGACTACGCTACTATGAACGACAATAATTGAACAAGTGACACTAACTAATCGAAACATACAAATCGAGAAGAACATATCAAATAAATATATAATATCGCCAGTCTACTTGCAGTGTTATCACTGTGTTATCATGATTACAAGAATCAATCATTTAACTGTAGCATGAACGATGTTATTGCGGTAAAATGCAAAAAGAAATAAATATTACATAAACCATTCGTGACTTACCTGATTTCGAACAACCTTTCGACTATATAGTCAATACTTCTTATATTGCGACGATTAATTAACACACAAGGAACAGATATTAAAACAGAAACAGTGACAGTACGGCTGTTAAATTCACCATTTCGGTTTAGATGAATTTACGGGTCCGATGCACTGTGCGGATCACACTGTTTTTCACAGAGATAAATTACAAACATTCGAAGCAAGAAAGCGAATGATACACGAACGTCAGAACAACAGCGCGAGCGCGAAGTCTGATGGTTCCATTGATCAACCGCTGTTATAGCTTAACTATAAACATATGGATCTGTTAAGTTATTCAAAATGAAAATGTACGACGCATAATATATATATGTCGCGAACACATCATCTGACATTGATAAAAAAGCAACACGAAAATGAATATCGGCTGACCATGGTCGAGTACTGATCCCTAAAGTAACGTGACCGTTCCGCTGCGGCAATGAAACAATTATACACATTAATACGATCCAATCAAATTCGTTATTCAATCGATCAATGAAATATTGAACGGTGCTAAGAATACGAAGCTTCACTTTAAAGAATATCGTTTCAATTAATTTTCCATATTCATTCGAGCACCGTTTATCGCGAAACGATTTTAGAAATTTGCGTGTAAATAGTGATTCGATGGATCAAAATGATTGATACTGATGCTGGGTGCGCGATATTACACTTATTACTCGACATTATTCCTTCAAGAAGAAAAGAATAAAGAAAAAAAAGGGTATACGAAAATTTTCAAATGTTCGACAGTGTCTCTATGCAAATACTGAATGAAAGGTTGAATCGTGTCAATGATCAAATTCGACAATCGTAAAGTCACAACTATGTTTACCGAAACTTATTAATGTTGATACCCATGTGTACTTTCGTATGTTACGTTGTACTCGAGCGAAATATCGAATGACTGTGTATTAGAGAAACAGATTTTTTACATACGATATTGTAGTAACATCGAGAATTACAAAATTAAATGTTTAAACAATACGTGGTAACGTTCAAAGCCGGACTAAGAGAGTTCTTAAATGAAACGCTACCTATATCTCAGATTAAACGCAGTGAACATTGGTTAGTCATTACGTCATAACTGACGTCACTACGGACAGACATATTTTCTCTTTCTCTTTTTGTTTTTCCTCTCTTTAAAATAATTTAATTAACTGTTGCAAATAAATTTAATAATCTCTCCGTCGCTACGATTATCGATTTCTTCACATTTAATTACTTATCCGTGATAATCGCGTTATTTACTTAGGACGCCGCGTTCATAATCTATCCCAATCGTATTGCGCTTAGCTCGGATAAGTGATTTATCTACGATTGTGTTTACTAACTTGTCAGACAGCACGTAATTATTATTTTTCATTGTGTTTTGATTACTATAATTCTCTTTATTAGTTAGTTATTTATTTTCGTATTGCACGCGTACCAAATAACTGTTAAATTAGTTTAATGAAATCATTTAGATCCTCAAGTGCAGTGTATTGTTTTAAATCGGAATCAAAACACAAAATACATTGATAAAACATGAGTCGTCATGGTACTTCTACGGAACCACAAGTGGAATTAGAAAGTCAATTTGTATTACGTCTACCACCGGTAATTCCATTTTTTATTTAAATATACAACAGTCTTGTTTGGAAATTTTTGAGGTTACGTATGGTAAACTAGAGTCTGTATACTATGAAATATAGTTTTGAGAATTTTTTTCTTTTCAAGGAACCGTCGCGAGTTTTACGTGAAACTTTACGAAGTGGTTTACCTTTGAAAGATAGATTAGGTATAAAATTGGAGCCTGATCTGCGTTACGGGGAGGTTAGGTTCGATCACTGGTTACTTCATGCCAAGGTAAACTTTATATAATAGTGATTAATTGTTTAATTTTATAAAATTGATAATAATATAAAATAATATTGTAAAATAATATTCGCATAAAATTTTAGGTTGTCGACTTGCCAACCATTGTGGAATCTTTGAAAACCATTGATAATAAAAGTTTTTATAAAACTGCAGATATATGTCAGGTATAGAAACATATTATTTACTGGATCAAGTAATCAGATATGTTAGGAAAGTTAAAATAATTTTTGATATTTATTGTTGCCAGTTATTAATTTGTAAAGAAGAAGATGATCATACCACAACAGATGAAGAATCTCCTGTGAGACAGAAAAAAAAAAGATCCAAATAAAGTAGACAAAAAGTTTTTATGGCCGCATGGAGTAACACCTCCCACTAAGAATGTAAGGCGTAGAAGATTTAGAAAAACTTTGAAAAAGAAATATGTGGAAGCTCCAGAGATTGAAAAGGAAGTGAAACGTTTATTAAGGGTAGACAATGATGCTGTTAATGTTAAATGGGAGGTAATATGCGAAGATGAAGACCAGACAAAACCTAGCAAAGTATCGTCGTCTGGTACAGTAAAAACTAAAAGGGAAAGTATTAATGGCAACACATCCCAAAGTCTTGACGTTGGTGAGTGGTATAAATGTAAATGCAAAAGTGAGGAAGAAACAGACTATACTTTACGTGTGAATATTTTTCTTTTTTTTCCCACAGCTGAACATGATATATTCGGCGAGGCTGTGAGCGACAGTGAAGACGATGACGAAGAAGCAAACATAAATGTTATGGAACTGGATGAAAACAGTCGTTTATCTGCTGATAGTAGAGTGTCCGATTCTAATTCGTTACAAGCCACATATTCAGAAAGATCTAATAATAATACGAATACAAATAGTAATCTTGTGACAGAATTTAGTAAAGAAATGTTTCAAAATGATATTACTGAAACAGAAGGGGAGAAACCAGTCGATGCAGCACCAACAATAGTACCAAAATTGGAACCATTCCAACCAGAGTATATTCTTCCAGATAACTTCACAGAACCATCAGCCAATGTTTCAATATCAAAAGGTATTTTTGTTCAAAAGCAACGAATTATATTCTATTAATCGAAGGAGCAAAATTGTACAACAATCACAATACTTTATTGCTGAAATATTTCAGATTCGTTACAAACACGCCTCGCAACTCTGCATGCAGAATTAGCTGAATTGCGGCAGCGAAGACAGCAGCAAGAACTTGAAATTGCTAACATTGAAAATGTTAAACTGAGACAAAGATTCCAAGAAATATTAGATAATTTATTGACACAAGAAATGCAGAAGGTTCAAGAGGTATATATTCTTGTTTAATTGAAATATTTACATATTTTAAAATTGTATAACTATTGTATTTCAGATTCAAAACTTGGAATTAGAGTAACATTTCAAAAAATGAACCTGCATTGGTCAACTAAATATTGTGATCAGAACGCATTCATGAAGTTCCTCATAGCAATATACTTCAGAACTGTTGTTTATATTTTCCTTTGTAATGTTCGTAGTATTATTAAAAAACATAATTAAAAATTAATATACAACATTTTGTACTATATGTATATTGTACTCATAAATTGTAAGCTATAATATAAATTAACATCTCCTTAATACAAATCTAATAATTGATTTGATGCAAGTAAAAATTTTAAAATACTTATACGATTTTATAATTGTAATGTTTATGTTTTCTCTTTTTCTCGCTCAGAACCCCCGGTTCGAAATCTTTACGCGTAGCACCTTCACATTCTTTGTTTTGGCGGGCCTTTATCCTTGCGCACTAGGCGACTCCCACGCATGCTCATCCTCGTGCGCGCGCCGTTGAAGCACCTCCAACACCAATTACCATTAATTTGTAACCAGAAGAAAAGCCAATCGACGAATCAACATCCACTTGGTGGATTCTATTTTTCCTATTGGCCAAGAAGAATAACGGGAACGAAAGCTGAAAGAAGATTTGAAACCCCCTTAAAGAGCATCAGAGACTATTTTAAAATCAGGTAATCAACTCTGAATACAATCTATAAAATCTTAATTATTTTGCGATATTTATTCTTTGAAATTCATTTTGTGCACGTCCTCCATGAATCGAGCGTTTCAACGTTACACAGGTACCCAAACTCACCGATATCTCTGAACACCATCGTCCAATTACGGAAAAATATATATGTGCGTTTGCGTGTGTATGTGTGTGTGTATACATATATATTTACCGCAGAGCATTCTTGAGACCCATCTGTGTATATATACACACACTATCGTCAAAACGAAGGCAAGCGCAATGGCTGACTCGCGTCGAATGTAAATACAGTGTAGATCTATATTAACTTGCAGTGACAAACTTCATCGTGACAAAAAGGTAACTATAACAGTTTGTGTAATCGTTCAATCCTACTGTGCTGTAACATAAGTAAAGTTCTCTCTTTCTCTTTACTGGAAGTTCTACTTTTCTCGACAGTCGTCTGTTTGACGACTATGATGGTAATGTCATCGAGTTATGAGTAAACATCTGTCAGTTGACATCCTATTTTAACATTCGCTAATTGTACAAATCAATCTATATAGTCGTTATTTTTTTCTCCTATGTTATAGATTGCTTGTAAAAATATATGGCTGTCTCCGTAATTTCAGTATCAGTATTGTGTTCTAAATTCCAATTATGTCCTACATAGGCCATATATACATATATACATATGTACCGTGTGATATGTACATTGAAGCATATACATGTAAATATATATGTGTATTAACATTCTTACGAGTAGACATACATCACTTTATTTTTGTGATTATATTCAACTAAAAAGTTAATATGTTATAAAATAAAATTTTAGAGAATTTAATCATTTCTTATTTGTAAGAGCAATTAAGTTAAACTAATAAGAATGTAATTTTTCGTATTTGTATGTGTGTAAACGCAGATAACGTCTTATGATAAAAATTTAAGTTATTAGCTGGAGATAAAGAAACGCGCGTAAAAAATATCTAGAGCGGTAAATTTTGCAAATATTTCACCTTAACGCGGAATATTGTGAATCTGAAAATTTAAAGTTTTCATTCGACGTACTGCGGTCAAATGCACCGTTATACTACAATCACTGGATCGAGCAACGTTACGTTGCTACTAGCGCATGAACGCTATAAGCACGCGATTGCACACTTCCTTTCCTTTTAGATAGTAGTCACGAAATAGGTTACCATATGGTCGTACTGCAGATATGATTTGTTTTTATACTTTAAATCGACATTATAACATACGTATATATGTTATTCTAAACGTATTTACGCCCACGAAAAAAATTATTTCCGATCTACACCAAATGATGCGTCCGTTCCTTTTCCGTAATGAAGAATGTATCGGATCGTGACACTTTATTTATTTTTTCATTGAATTTATTCCCATTTTCCCTATTGTTTTTCGGTTTTCTTTTCCGTCGCATCAAAAAGTTTTCTGCATATAGATTAATAAAATTGGTAAATAAACGGTTTCAGTTTCAGCTGGAATAATCTTGATTGAAAATCTGTAACAATGGACAAAGAAGAATTCAATCATTGCGAAAGCATAGGATTCCAGGAACTGGTTATGCAGCAATTGTTTTTCATCGTAAGTGTAGACGACCTAGTTTTCCCATGAGAAATTTTATACGTTATCGCTCGTTCCCCTAAATACAAAATTACCAAAACAGTAATTTAATTACTTGGTAATAAAAATGGCACATATATCGCCATCGAAAAACGCCGCGTGTACAGTTTGAATAGTAGATGCATTAATCGATTTCGATTATTAAAGTTTAATTTATGACTTCGAGCTGTCCCCAAGGTGTTAATAAAACACCGACGTGGAACGCTGCTGTTCAGAAAACGAAGTTTGCTTAGTCTGCATACACGCGAGGCGATAATGATATAAGCAAAACGATGATTACAAAAGAACATACGGAAATATACGTTTTCAGTTCGACCTTCAACTAACGTCAAAGCTTTAAACTTCGGTTTTAATAATAATTATTATTTTATGACATAGTTCATTTGAAAATAAATTCTGTCGCGGCAAATTGTTTTATAAAAGTTTATGAATACCTTGCTATTCCAGTTGCGGCAGAATCAGGACTATTGCACGGACACCGAGTGCTTCAACGTGTCCCAATGTATGTAGTGCATATTGAGTAAAGGTACAATGACTATCAATGTTTTTATCTTCGACTTATTTTTTTTTTAGTACGAACACCATGCAATGCTCCGCCAAACAATTTTTTAATGACCTTTTTAATCATTGCATTTGTGGTGGTGATGTACGCACTACGACCGAATTCGTCTCGCCGGTTGAGAAACGATAATAATAACACTAAAGACCGCGGTAATGGACGTGTAAGTGGAGTCACACACATTTGAACTTGAATGAATCGTCTGAACACTAAACTGTTAGTGTTACTTTGTATCATTTTTTTTTGTAGGACTCAAACAACGAGCCGCCTGCACCTCCGCCGGCAACACAATAAAAAGTGCAATAATATGTGTACTCGATGTAAAAAAAATAGAATCACTTGGGCTTACAAAAAAAAGAAAGCAGAGAGAAATGGCGACTTTTAAATTTTGTCTGATTTAAACGACATCGGGATGCACCTTAATCTCACTATCTGGAATTTATACAATTAAATGTTTACTTATAAATATATATATATATATATTATGTGGTACCTATACTTCTCTTTCTCTCTGCTTTCTGTCAATTTCAATAATGTCAATCACGTACTACACGTATGATAAAAAGTTTTCTAGCAAAATATTTTTATTAATTATTATCAGAGAGATTGTTAATGCTCGGGTTTTGCTGGTTCGCTGTGGCACGACGGAACTCGAATCTTCCTTCTCGACTCGGCTTTCCTCTTACTGACTGCTAAAAAATCTATCTGCTCGCTTAATTTTTGTAATTTTTTTTATGACAAGGTCACTTTTTTCAACTGAACCGCAATTTCAAAAGTAGAACTTTATCAATTACGAGCAAATATCACATATAAATGTTGTATTATGGAGCCTATTGATTGATGAAAATCTAAACTTAAACCGTAAAAATCGGATAATTAGAGGATAAAAAACATACATTATTCAATTTAAGTATTCGTTTTTTAAAGAAACAATTTGGCGACACCTGTTAATATATATATGTTATTGAATTTCGTAGATTATAAGGTATATAAAAAAATTATTCTTCTCATTCGATCTGCATATCTATGGGTTCAAGGAACCAAGTGTTTATTTGAAATCGAGATAAGAGTAGGTCGCCAGAGCGAACAGTGATACATTCATATTTCTTCATTGTTAGCATAGCATCGAGTCATATTTAGTGTGCATAAAGATCAGACATTGAGCGAACGAAGATATACCTTCCTCGGTGATAAAGAATAGTTGTAAAAGGTTACAAGCTACGTGAAAATTGTTCTACCCAAATCCAATAATTCCAATAAATATAAACTAGATTTTTCTTTTTCATCAATTATAGACTGTCCAAATAGTTTATGGTTATTAAACTTGCATATCATGAATAAATATACAAATACAATATTCATGAATAAATGTAGACTGTATTTACCCTTTATTTGCGTGTATTAATAATTCAATAGCGTTTCTCAAATGAGACGTATTCTCTTCTCTCACCTGTACTTCTCTCGAGCACCTGACCCTTGGAAAGTAATTTCTTTTCATTAAAAATATGTTAGTAAGTCAGAAAATCAGTTAGTGGAGTCAGTTCGTTCCAAAACAGCCGAATTGAAGGACAGTTTCGCTTGTCTGCATAACTTAGCTTCTGTATTCATATATACATCTGATTAGTTTTTAATTATATAAAAATGTTTACCCTGTTGTTACACAGCAATAAAGATTACATCCAATCTTTGAAATTACATTGCAAACGTTTTAGAAGTCAACTTAAACAAACCCATTCGTTTTAATAATGTACTAGACTATTATAAGCTGAAATAATCATTGTTAACAAGAAGGAATTAGGAGATGGTTCACATATTTTGATATCTATTAATATTACAAATAGTCCGAGCACTTACAATCTGATAGAAATGCTTGCGGTATCTATATTGATAAAACTTTGTTAGAAGGATGTTCACTAAGTCCATTTTGATCTAGGTCCGAATTTTATTCGGATCATTTATTAACAAATGCGTGAAGAATCAATGTGGATACGGAATCTATTGAGCGAAGTTTAATGTATTACAGCAAATTCAAAGTGACATACTGACGCTTATTATATTGCTTATTTGTGCATTTTAAATATTGAAACTTTGTTTGCTCGTGATAACACAATAGGACTAAGGCATTTTTTCTTTCTTATAATAAAACGGTTGTAGTATGGTATTCTAGTATTTTTCATTACGGGAATCATAGAAACAGGGACAGAAACTTAGTTAAGATTAGAACAGTATTATCGATAATTCTTTAGAAAAAAAGAATTGTTAATAATTTTCAATATGATCATTAATTTTCATCTTCCTGGAGGCAATGAAATGATTTATGGAATTGATTGTTCAAACATTCTATAATGTAATTGTAATATGTGGATTGAAATTTCGATAACATTTATATATAAAATCATAAAGACTTTTTATCGATTTTTTATGTGAAATATGAAATAAGTAATTTATAGAGTAAATTAATCTCTTCCACTGTTATACATTCCCATATCGTATTTTTGACAATAAAATAAATATATGCATTACTGCTTGTACTGTTTACACTTTCTTATTCCTGTAAAAATTAGGATATGCAAAAACGTGTATTCCTCTTAAATTTTTAATTTCTGAATTTTGAAAAATACATTATTATCATTATCTAGATAAACAGTATTGTGCATTTTAATTTACTTAACGATTATTATATTCTAATTGATTATCAAGAAAGTAATATTTACAAATTTAAATATGTATATACATATTCAGTGGTGACCAGCTATTTAAGTATACTTTTTGAAAACGATAATTTGTTTAAAATTGGTCAAAATGGTTTGGCTTTTTTAAAGATGTTAGAAGAATTAATCTATTAGATAATGTGTAAATAATTTTTTTTGTTTTAGAAGAGACGTATTTTAAATTTTCGTTATAGACACAGATAAAAAAGATTAAAAACAAAGACTTTCACTTTTTTATTCACAACTCCCACTAATAGGGATTTTTATAAACATTTTTTACACATTATTTAATAAACCAACCATCAGAAAAACTCAATTTATGTGGATCAATTTTAAAAAAGTTATTCGTTTTTAGAAGGTATACTCAAACAGCTGGTTGCTGTATGTATATTATTCTTTATACATATTATGCAATATGAAAATATACATAATAAGAATCTGTAAATAATTACGTGATATTAATAATACATAAATACACTAATAACGTACAAAGTATAAAAGGCTATGCTCAATCTTTGCCAGAATAAAACGTAACTGTCTGAATTTTTGACATAAATTTTGACGATTCTCTTAATAGTTGTATTCTTTCGTATTTTTTTAGATATTCTCATACTATTATATTATGTGATGACATGAGAAATGGATGATTTTCAGAGATGAAATAACAAGAAACACATACATTTCAACTGTATTATCGAAGTTCTTCTGTTATCAATTATTGTTGTCATGAAAACAGATTTCTATTATATTTACATATGTACAACATTTTTTAAAATTGATGAACGTTATACTACGGATATCCTTGTTAAAAGAAACAGCAATTAAACATTCATGTATAAAAATAGAAAAGAACCAGTAATTTTGGCTTATAATTTACAGTATATTTAAAATATATATTCATATGTGTATATACATAAATCAATAATGAAGATTATAAAAAAAGTCATGCTATTTAATTTTGACATTTATGATCATCACTTGCATGTATCACTGATGGACACTTACCGACTAAGCTGCATTTTACATAACAACTCCTTAATTTACGGTATTTATGAATATGAATAAATAAGAATAACGAAATGTTTAACAAATGCAGTCTGAAATTCCGAGACGTAACTGAAAATTACACTTTGAATCGTTTATTAATTATCAAGTAGATGTTTATACACATACATATATGCATATCATATGAAAAATGTCAATAATAATAGAAAAATACTATATATTTGTACTTTTGAAAAATGACTGTCCCAAATTTGGTTAAAAAATTCATTTCCTTTTTTGTATTTTTGCTACTAATCAGGAAGACCAATTATAAGGATGATTGTATTTATCTAAAAATCCTTCATATTCCCAAAGTATGAAAAAAGTAACTATATTATGATCTATAAATTATTCTATTATGCAATTTAATATACTAATTGTAGAAAGTAATTACAATGTAAAAATTGATTAGAATCACATCTAATAAACGCAAAACAATTACATTCGTATGATTAAAAAGATAATTTTTTGTATGTTATTTTTTTACTCAATTCATGTGTAATCAATGGAAGTGTGAGGTCTTTTAGTGTTAGTGACAAAAACGTTCGTATTTACAAAATATGATTCAACTTTTTATATTTTAAACAATTAATATTATTATGCAAAAAAAACTGTACTTATGAAATAAATCAAGTATTTCATGTTACAAATTCTAACTAAGTGTTTTTAAAATCATTCTTTTTGGAGCTTTGCCAAAGTATCTCTTACTTTTTGTAAAACCCCAACCATCTGTTCATACTTACCTGTGGAATCGGGCAGATTCTCGAAGTTAATCACGTCACAAATATCTTTGGAAAATTTTTCAGACGACGGTAACTTACTATACGGAGAAGAGCTTTGTAAAATAGGCGTACCTAGGTCTACCGACATTATGCTCCCATGGCTTGAATTCATTGAATTTCTGCGATCTTTACTCGATTCTGAAATCGTTTCATTATTGGGCGGGGGCATCTTCGATTTCACGGTAGAGTCCGCAGCATTACTTTTCGATAAATCATCAGAATTTGACTGTGAACTGGATTCGTGTAACTCTACGAGCAATCGTTTCTTTATATTTTCTAAGTCACACAATGATGGTGAATACGCTCGAGATAATGGTGATGCACTATTTTCCTGTAACATTTTATGTATCTCAATTTGTTATTGTACAATCACTGTATTTGCTGAATTAATAAAGTGTTTGTTTGGAAAAAAGAATACCGGTGATTGTAATTCCTGCGAATGATAATCTGAATCTTCAAATGCTTGCGTCGGTCGCGTTGGTGGTTCTGGTGGCTTTGTGGTAACCTCTGGTGGTAATGGAGGTACAAAAAGTCCATTAATAGGTAGACATTCTACTACACCCTCTGTTCAAAAGGAAAATGTTTTAAATGATTAAAAATTCCAGGAATTAGATCTCAATTAGCGATGTTGTATAAGATGTTTCGCTAAATACTATTATCTTGATTTGTATCATTATTATTTATATTTGATCACCATCAAGATATATTTGGTTGGGAGCAATAACAATGACGTAAATTAAGATGGTAATATCCGGCGAGATACCCTGTTCAAATGGTGAAGAAGCTGTACCTTCTACATCTTCTACCTCCATCTCTGTGGACTCTAGTACTGGATTGTCTTGTAACTCTTCCTTAGTTATTTTCAATTTTTTCCTTTTATAGCCGTCGTCCGCTTTTTTCTCTTTGAGCATCATCAACATTGTTTGTTTGCTATTTTTTATTGCTGCCGGTGATACCCAATATTGTCTATCTTCCTATTATTTATAATAAGTTTCCACCAAATCAGGTTTAGAAAAGTATAGTATTTTCACTCATTAAATTGTCGTAACTGTAGTTTGCTTACTTCTCGAGTATTAGGTGGTGGTGGAATATTAAAACCAGGGAAATCATATATCTTTTTCATATCATATTGATCATGACATCGAGATTCAAAAATTTCACCTGGCTCTACATGAGAATCCTCTTCCGCAACATCTGTTGAATTAAATAATGATATACCAGAATGTTGTAAGCATGCTTCCTCCAACCAACCCGGAGGATACCCAAGTTCCCGCATTCTGCAAAAAACATTACAGTATATAAAAAGTGTAAGATATGTCAATATTTTGTGGACACCTAATAATTACCTGTATATATGCAAGGGTAATTGATTTTCTCTGAGACCTAGGGCTTTACGTAAATTACTACTCAATTGGCCAGGAATAAAATGACCAAACTTCTGTTCAGTGTCTAGGTGATACCTAAGAGTTTTTGAATTTCCAGAGGGATATCTTCTGTTCTTGTTAATTGCAGGTTGATTACGCATTGGGCAATTTCGTAGATAGTGATTTTCTTCACAATTGAAACATACTATATTTGGTGGACACGGATTTTCTGAATCTGGGTTTGCTTGTGGTGAGGTCTCTTCAAACACATTTTCATATTTCTACAATAAAAATACCGTAATAATAATTAGTTGGAAATTCCTGTTTTATAACATCAACTTTAACTATTATTATTAAACAAACCTTTCCATATGTCGGAACATCAAAATCATCCTGAAGCTTTGGTTGGGTGTCTATTGTAAACAATGTGTCACATATCAAATCTTGACTGTCTTCGCTTTCTGTTGTAAATTCTGCAGATTGGCTAGTAGAACATACATCATTACCCCAAACATCTAGTGTCAAACTGTCATCACTTTCATGACATTTTATCGTAGAAGGAATCAATTCTTCTATAAATTCTTTTATACGTTTACTGTACTGTCTGAAATTTGAATAAAACAAACAAAATAAAAGCAGCATTTATTAGTGCTGATAGTAATCTATATTTTTATATTACAATAGTATGAGCATTGAAGTTTGATGACCTATTGTGAGTAAACAATGAGCATTAATCAAGTCGTATAATCGCAAGATTGTAATGGGAGAAATAACAATGCCGAAATAGACGCAATTATCAAACGATCGTTAAATTACAGTGCTATTAACTGAATAAAGAAACTAAAAACAGTTTCTTACCGTGAAATACTTTTGTCCCGAAACATAACCTTAACAAGTGGTCCTGGTGCGCTTGTGTCGTCGCAGATTTGAGATGTAGAAACATCTTTGTCGTCCTCCGAATTTTTACACACGGTATCTGTTTTGTTCGCAACATCGCTCGACAACGAGTTTTTGTCAACCGAACATTCACTTTGATCATTATCAGCACTATTGGTGATGTCTTGGCTTGTATCCAAATCAATCACCTCTTCGTCAGTATCTTCGATAGTGATTGTAGAATTCATGGAAATATTATCGATACTGGCACAATGACATAGATAAAATCGTTTATTCGCGATTTCAGGTTTGTTCGCGCGTAAACTTTACCCTTCTACTTTTTTAGTTTAAAAAAGATACGAAGCTTTGGCCTCAGCGAGTTTCAAGAATGCAACAACTGTTTAGTGTAGGGGCGCTTCAACTTGCGCTCAATTTAGCACATTTCAAAATTTTCAGATTTTATTAATTACGTATAATATAATATAGGGGGTTGTACTAAACTCCTTATTTTTAATTATTTATCATTTCTAGAATAATTTATCGGATGCCAAAATTGAAATACCGATATTATTAATAAATATTTTGAAAGACTTCTTACTCGATCCTGAAAGTTTAGAACATGCAGTTACATTTTACTTCACCTAAAAAGTTCTTTCATTTCTACACTTTAAAATGTTTATAAACTCTATGTATAATATGATTATTATAGAAGTTAAGATATTATTACGTGCATATACGTATAAATAAAAGTAAACGCTTCCGATAGATGGCAGCACAGATTTTTACCATTTAAATTTCTATGTATGTTTTGACGTTCGCGGCGATTTTGAAAGATGTAAAAATTATTATGAAGAGAGTAATTTAACTCTGAAAATAGACTAAATGTTCAGGAAATGATATCGTATTAGGATTAAAAATAACATCGTACATGTAGATTAAGAGAGAACGATAAACAATCGGAAAATAAATATATAGCGTGACAAAATGGTTTGATGTTAATCAAGGATGATGTTAACTG
This sequence comes from Agapostemon virescens, assembly GCA_028453745.1. Lineage (NCBI taxonomy): Eukaryota > Metazoa > Arthropoda > Insecta > Hymenoptera > Halictidae > Agapostemon > Agapostemon virescens. Next base: position 5,903,793 of record CM052085.1, read on the forward strand.
ACAAACTTTATATAAATTTACGATGCCTTTCTTGAAACCAATTCGAATATCGTACACTAAACATAAGATAGACATTTCCAAGAGAAATGGCTGGCGACATGCAATTTTTGATCCTAGAAACAAATTATTTGTCAGAGGTTATTATAAAGGAGAATGGAGAGATGATAAGAAAGAAGGCAAGGGTGATCAGCTGGACAGGTAAAACAGTTACTATGATGATCATCTTCTTTTTTAATGACCAGATTTTTAAAATAATATTTCAAATTTGTTAAACATACCACAGAAATGGATTTATATATGAGGGCGATTGGTTCAATGGCAAGAAGCACGGTACTGGTACTTTAAGTAAGATTTATGGACGACCAGAAGACGGCACTATTCGCAAACTTTACACTGGTCAGTGGATGAATGGAAAGAGGAATGGCTTTGGGTATAGTTGGTACGAAGACGAGAGCTACTATGAAGGTGATTTTTGCCAGAATAAACGGCATGGTTATGGTCGTATATGGTATTGTAATGGAGATTATTATGAGGGTTGCTGGAAGGACGATCTGTACAATGGCGTTGGAGTATATGTTAAATGTGTGAATAAAAAACATCTTAGTGCTAAAAACTACTACTAATCATAATGTATAAACAATATAGTAATATCTTCTACATCTTACAGTCAACGGGAACAGATACAAGGGTCAGTTCGTTGCGGGCAAAAAAGAAGGACACGGTGTGTTTTATCACATAGTCACAGGACAGAAACAAACTGGTATATGGGTAAATGATTCATGCGTAAGTGGAACTATGTCGGATATCTATTGGCGTCAATCGGCTCCTCATCCGACACCATATCCTATTCCACGGGTAAACAATACTATAGTAACAGATATGAGATGTAGGATCTAATACCAACAAATAACTTGTAATCAAAAACACGTTGGATATTGGACTCTTGCTATACTTCATCTGTAGTAACAAATAAGCAAACTTTTTCAACTGCTTTATGGTGATTATAACTGTTGTGTCAGGTGGAGTTGGCAGAAAACTATGAGACTGATTACACGTCTGAAATTGACGATGGTAATAACGACGTAGGAGAAGAAGAAACGCCGTTGTCTACATGCAAGAGACCGCCGAAACACATATTCCCAAATATATGCGTGTCAGTGAACACGTGTCCCTGTTTAGAGTCAGTTTTGTAAACAAGAACGTGTTGAACCTTACTTATATGATTTATTTTGGCAAAAGCGCCGCTGTTATATATTCGTGTATGAACGTAGTATACGTATAAACCGGCCGTTCGCATTAAATACAAATTATGTATAATTAAATTGCCACTGCACAATGAATTCGTTTCTTTTTTCTTGTTCTTCTTTTTAATAGTGTCGGCAGTATGATCATCAAGTACAAGCGCAAGAAGTACGATGTAAATCGTTTAAACGTAAAACGCGTAACTGCGAGTTCTTTTAGAACGCCTCTGTGCACGTAACGTGGTGTTTGGACAAACTGTTTGAGCATCAGGCTAGTATGCGAAACAATCAAACGAAAGGAGTCACGGAATAAAAAGATCTCGCGGAACAGGCACGTTTCTAGTAAAGATAAGTACATTCGACACGACCTAGTCACGCATACTCGATAAACCATAAGATTATTCCCGTTCATGACCACCGGTCTTCAGAGCTACGGAATACGCGATACATTTGCAGAACACACACTGCTATCGGTAACCGATACATTTAAGTCGCTACGCAAGAAAGGGAATGTGTTTTAAGAGCGTTTAGCTGAACGGTTGGTTCTGTCTGGCAAACCTTGAACAATTGATGGTAACGAAATAGTGAATGTAAGTTCGGTAACGGACGGAAGGCGAACAAAATTGCACCTTAAAGAGTGTCACGAAGCCAGGAAATTGTTCGGTACCAACGGTTCCGCCGCCATTGTCGAATCGACATGTACCTAAACTACATTAATATCTATTTTTCCTTTCAGGTACAATCTTGACAGCTTCCGTTTAGCGTGCTGCCTTGTCTGAGATTTCTATTTCTCTACCATCAACTATACAATGGATCGGATAAACGGGGAAAACGATAATAGAAGTTCACGATGCTCTCGAATGGAACAGGTGTTCCACTTTCAAATTCCATGCACGCGGGTTTCGTGTGCCAAGCGACCGAAGTCTTTCGCGTTTACAATTACGGTCGGCATGTAGATCGCGTTCCGTACAATTCCAAACGTAGTAATTGTTAACGATCATTCGCGTTATTCTCTTATCCGGTTTTTGCTTCAATATTTACAATGATAGAATAGCAGCCGCGCGTTATCGGAGATTCACCGCAGTATGGTTCCTCTATACGAGGATATCACAATATGAGAGTAATTGTAGCATGATAAAGACACTGTGCAACACGAGGGTTTTCACACCACGTGCGTCACGCCAGTTTGCAACAAGTTCACGCCGTTCCTACCCTCGACATCCGTCGACTCCATCTGTTCTTTAAGTAACTCCAGTTCTCTTATACCGGACACTGTCACCTCGTATTTGTGGGCGACAAGGCTGCGATAAAAGTGGATCGCGAACGCGAGAAATATTATCAACACTGGTATCAGCACTATGCAGGCGGACCAGGCGGCCACTTGAGAGAAGTCGTAGAACTTCACCCAACAGAGTATGGCGATCTCCAGGAGGAACAACAGGAGACCTAGCAGCGTGGAAAACGCCCACGCTATTTCTATGTACCAATGCAAACGTTCATGGGGTGACTCGTGCACCAGGCTGATACTGTGGAGATTGCAAACCGCCTCTATGTTCGGCAGAATACACGTTGATATCATCAGAGCCAGCATGTGGACCGCTACCAGTAACGTTGTGCACACGGCGAACGCGATCAGCATCTCAGATGGTACCTTTGTGTCAGAGTTCAGTTGAACCTCAACCATGGCGACCTACGAGCAAAAACGAACTATCAATTATCAATGTTTAACGTACTAAGTTTATGCCTTGCGGCACTGTATCAAATCATTGCATACTACGTTCTCTGCTGTTGTCACAGAATATGTAATGTCCACAATCTCGGAATTTACTTAAAGTCATAGTGCACAGCATGATAATTTAAGATTCTACAACTTCATGAAATGTCTAATTTTAAAATGTCAATTTTACTTAAAATGTAACTTACAGGTTTATTATAGATCATTTTCATTTTTATTTGAACACTAATTGTTCAAACAAAAAAACAAGTAAATCTTTTTATTAAATTTAAAAATAATTATTTCTATTGAGAGAGCATTCGAATGTTTTTCGTGGCTCGTTGTAGATCATTATGGTCTGTGAGACTACGTGCAGAGAACGTGTAAGAGAGGAAAAAAAATGTATACCATGGCAAAACCAGAAAGTAGGGCGGACGTTTTGCTCGATGCTTTGAGTTTCGCCCGGCTTAACTGCAGCTTCCTCCAGGAGAGATAACCCGGCGTATGAAGGCCATCTCCCGACTGCGACATCTTCGACTGCCAGACAGAAATGAGAAGAGGATTAGTTAGAGAGCGAGAGAAACCGATGTAATCGGCCGATAGCAAGCCACTACTACCGTATAACCCGGAATAGTACTCTGGCCGACTCATAGGCAGCAGCTCGTTGGTTTCCCACGAGCACAGTGGCACAACACTTGTGCCATCCAATTAAGCTCCACTGATTCAGATTATCAAGCGGTGCAATACGATAACGTTAACTAATCCGCCTCGAGTCAACAGAACAATTTGCAATACGCTTACTACGCTATTCGGAGAATATTAAAAGTATGTTTGCACCTTCGACGCCGGTGGCCGACTAAGAAGTCTTTCCGGGGACCGCGTCGGTCACCGGTGTCCGGCATTACAGCGTCTCCACGTCGGAACCATCACTTAACATTATCCCTTGACTATTCCACTCTGCCAAACCGACAATTTCAAATACTCCAAGTTAAATGAAAGAAAAATTGAGAATGTAAAGATTATATGACATTGAGCTTTGACCTTCTCGCATTTTTTCTTAATTTGGTACAATTAATATATTAGTACAAATAAACTCGTCACCCATATCTGAGTGCCATGGCGGTCAAATTGATAAAACCTTGGAGTCGTCGCAATGTTAATTTCAAAATTAAGATATCTCTTTCAACATTGTGTCTACGTCGGAACGACCACTCAACATTATCTCTTAACTCTTCCACTCTGCCAAACCGACAATTTCAAATACTCCAAGTTAAATGAAAGAAAAATTGAGAATGTAAAGATTATATGACATTGAGCAGTCCTTCGACCTTTTTACATTTTTTAAAATTTGGTACAATGAATATATTAGTACAAATAAACTCGTCACCCATGTCTGAGTGCCATGGCGGTCAAATTGATAAAACTTTGGAGTCGTAGCAATTTTAATTTCAAAATTAAGATATCTCTTTCAACATTGTGTCCACGTCGGAACGACCACTCAACATTATCTCTTAACTCTTCCATTCTATCAAACCGACAGTTTCAAATACTCCAAATTAAATGAAAGAAAAATTGAGAATGTAAAGATTATATGACATTGAGCTTTGACCTTCTCGCATTTTTTCTTAATTTGGTACAATTAATATATTAGTACAAATAAACTCGTCACCCATATCTGAGTGCCATGGCGGTCAAATTGTTAAAACCTTGGAGTCGTAGCAATTTTAATTTCAAAATTAAGATATCTCTTTCAACATTGTGTCTACGTCGGAACGACCACTCAACATTATCTCTTAACTCTTCCACTCTGCCAAACCGACAATTTCAAATACTCCAAGTTAAATGAAAGAAAAATTGAGAATGTAAAGATTATATGACATTGAGCAGTCCTTCGACCTTTTTACATTTTTTAAAATTTGGTACAATGAATATATTAGTACAAATAAA
>CM052085.1:5908704-5934293 GCA_028453745.1 Agapostemon virescens
TCCGTCATCCATATCTGAGTGCCACGACGGTCAAATTGTTAACGCTTGGCAGTCGAAGCAATTTTAATTCCAAAATTAAGAATTATTTTGTGGAACCCTTTTTACATTGAGCATTTGTCAGTTGAAATTGTTTTCTTGTTCAACAGTTGAACTTTTACCAATTTATAGAATACAAACGAATTTGTTAATACGAACATCGTTTTTGAAAAATGGCATTTGTTTACTGGCGCCATGCGAGTGTAAAGAGTTAACGACGTAACAATTGAAAGATTAAAAATCTACGATACATAAGTTTACAGCTTAAAGTGTTGAATGCGCTGAGAAAATATGAACCTATTCCTTTATTAGTTTCAGATGTTCTCACGGATGTTTTATCGAAACAAGCGTGTATTATCATTTTTACGATCTTGTCAGAGGAGATTATGGTTTCTTTACATGTTTCTAACTCGAGACTTAAACGTGCACGGAGAACTTTGATTAAAAACCTTGTCGAATGTATTCTTGTAAAATTCTCTCCATAGGAATATCTGAAACCGATAATAATAATAATTATTATAAACATAAACAATAAAGAATAAAGTGGCATTCAAACGGTTACAGTTCGAGTAGAATTCAACGTTTGAATACTCGGTTATCCTGTTCTAAAATCGAATCGCTGAACTTCTGATAACGACGTGTGGAAGCATTGATTACGCAATATCGGTCTTCTTCCGGCGTCAATTAAAAGAGACATCAACATATGTCGGTGTTCTGGTGGCGCGATACAACGATAACAATTGTGTTCATACGTCGTTGTATTCTGGCTGCGCTGTCGATCTCGTGGAGCCTTCGTCGGAAGAACAAAAGAACGAGAAAAAGGACAGGAACAAAAGAGGATAAAAAAAAAAAAATTGTTTCCAGATAATTGCGTGTCCGGTGATGTTCGACGTGTCTGTTGCCGTGAGCTTTTTTTTTGTATAAAAGCACGTAAAAAAAGAAGGGCACGTACCGAGAGTGGATGGCAAAGCCGGTGCCAAACGGGGCGGACCTGAGCAAAACCAAATGGGCGCCGAGCGGAAACGTGAAGAATTACATGCGAAAGCTTAGTGCGTGGATTTAGAGGAAGAGGCACCGAGCTACATCGTCTATGCGAGAGATCTGCCGAGTGAGAAAGAAAAAATACATACAGCCAGTTTACTTTTAATCGGTCCATCAACAAAACATAAATTTCACATAGGTCACACATACAACAACACGACGCGGCAAAGTAAATCCAGCAGACACGTTCGTAGTTGATTTATTGGGTTGTTCGGAAAGTAATTTCGTTTTTGTTTTTTGTGAAAATGAAAGACAATTTTCGTATAATGAACAAATATTTTGTTAAATTATATAATGGCCATTCTGTTCCAATACCTTTTGCCATCTTTCTGGTAGGAGCATGATTCCACGCTTATAAAATTTTTGGTCTTTGCTGGCAAAAAACTGATCGAGGTGGTTTTTGACCACCTCACTTGAAGTGAAGGTTTTACCGTCTAAAAAATTTTGCAGTGACCGGAACAAATAATAATCCGAAGGTGCCAGATCTGGAGAATATTGTGGGTGTGACATTGTATCCCATTCAAGCTGTAAAAGCTTTTGGCGAGTGACCAAACTTGTATGAGGTCTCGCATTATCTTGGTGGAACACTACACCTTTTCTGTTGAAGTGTTTCAGTTGTCCAGTTCAGTTGTCATATGACAGAGCTAACAGATACGACACAACGTGAACCGGGTAAATAATAAAATAATAAACTTCTTCGTCCAAAGCCGTTCAAAGGTTGTCTTTCCTCTGTTTATTCGATTCTTTGAGGGGGTCGTGATTCTTTTCCTCCTTGAACACTTGTGTTCTTCGAGATCATGCGAATTTTTTTTTAGGGAATTTCTTCGAGTAACAGTTTACGAAATTTCGGAGACAAGAAACTTTGTTGCGCAAGACGAGATTAGGAATCGTAGCAAGTATAATCCGATGTGGTTGTGAAATCAGCTTTGGCTGCTGCTGAAAAGGTGCAGGTGGGAGGAGAAAAGGAAAGGGGAATGTTTCGTCCTGGGCCTGCTAGAGGAGGAGGAGGAGGGGGAGGCTACTTTGATTTTTAAACTGTTTATTTATAAGGCTTTAACAAATTTAACGTTTCTTACCACGACTATAGAAATAAACGGAAAGTCTTTTTAATTTGTCCACGTATTTCCTTGATAACTCAAAAAACGAAGCGTCAATTTGCAAATTGGTAAAGGGAAAACTTTCTTCAAATAACCCCGGGAATCGTCCCTATCAGGAAATTCAAACATTTTTGGGACACCCTGTATATACACGATAGATGGCGATGAGGAGAGGGACGAGGAAAGGAAGGTTACCTAGCATACCCCGCCTTAAACATTGGGATATCGGAAGGTGGCTAAAGACGGTATATGTATATACGAATCGAAGAAGACTCAGGTACTAGCGAGAAAGTCTCGTTCTATTGTGCCCTTGTCGGTCAGCGCAGGAGGTAGAGCCGCCAAACAGCTATTCAGATCCATCGAAATATCAAGGACGTATATTAATGAAAGAGGATTTTTTCAAAAAAATTTACATCTTGTTTTTGCGGAATCCTTGGCGGCATCGGATAAGATTAATCCGGGTTGATAAATAGCGCCACCGTCCTCGTTAACGACTCGGCGCAACATTTATCCCACAATTACTGGTCAGTTAATGATCTCTCCTTAACAACTTCTGTCTGCGAAATTCACTTACATAAAGCGAAAAGAATTGCAGGAAATATTAGCGCCATTATGATAGCGGTGCTTGGCACGAGAATAATAATGTGCGAGGAGAAGGTGACCAAGATAATGAATTCTAAGAAAAAAAAAAAATAGCTTGTAACAGGCGATGACAAATAAATAAGGTGGATACTCGGCACTGTTTACACACTTGCGCTTCACTATGGCGGTAGGTGTTCCGTAAATAATGCAAGCTTGTTTTCCAACGTTTTTGAAATGGAAAATACGAAAATACAGGGTGTCTAAAAAATATTTTTCTTTTCTTTCCGAGTTTCTTGAGATCAGTTAATTCCTGGGGTGATTTTAAGAAATTTTTTCCTTTGCGGATTTGCGATTGGACGCTTCGTTTTCGACGAAAAACGCGGACCAATCAAAGCGGGGCTACTGCTGGATCTGGCGCGCTTCGATTGGTCCGTGTTTTTTATCGATAACTCCAAAACGGAGCCACGTATTATATTTTCGTAAAGGAAAAAGTTTCTTAGAATTATCCGAGGAATGTTTCAAGGTACCCTAACGTTTTTGAGACACCCTATGTTGTTGCAATCTTTGGTTATTTATATTTCATAGATTCCAGAAAATGGAAAAATAGTAAAAACGTTTGTGCTACTTGTAAGATGACCTAATAGAACGGATATGTATCGTGGCGGTAGTTGTGAAAACCGTGTAACAAGGGGAGAACCGGAAACGATCATCTGATTTCTGAACACGATTAGCTTCGCATAGCAGGGATTGATAGATAGGTATGAAAATACTGTAGAATGTTAGCGGCAATATAGTCATCTTTAAAAAAAAAAAAAATTACTGCAAATGTTTGAACTTTTAACTAAATGAATTATCTAAGTAAAATATATCTTTAATTGATATTAACCCTATACTACAATTCAATCTCAACTAAAACGGATAATAAATTTTAACATAACTTATATAAAATTGTTTAACAAATCTTAATTAAGTGAAAAACGGGAATCCGTGGCGGGTTTGCGATCTCATTACGGGGACATGAAAAATTGTTAAATATAGAGATGAGTATCTGGTTGGCCACGCAGGGGTTCAATTCGTCTATACGTACAGTCAGCGGCAAAAGTTTGTATACATTCACGCGTGCCAAGTTTCAAATGTATCAAATGAAAGATAGACATATTTTGTGCACATTCATAGAATACAATTTATGTGAAAAGTGGAAAAAGATAAAAACCTAACCCAGATCTCTAAACAAGATTTGCACAGATAAATGTGATTTACATTACTGGAAAAGTATTTATATTTGAATATGAATACAGCTGATGGTTGTTTTGAAGTGCTGCCATATATATCTAGTTTCTCGAAGGAAAATGTGGAAGGGAGTGGGAAAAGCGTGACGTGGAAAAGGTCTAAGGGTTGTTTCGGTTCTAGTGACTCAGATGTTTACGATGACGTACCATTGCTTAGTAATCGGGATGCGCTGGTACGTACGCGTTTATCTGGTATATAACATATTAACCTTTTTGCACTCGAAGTTGTTTTAATTCTGAGACCCAAGGCATTTTTTCTGACCTCGAATATTTTCATTCTACTCGATTACGTCTTATGCAGATGAAGTTTCTTTACTATTACTCGTCCTTACAACAATTAGATTTTTACGAATTCTTTTGTGGTGTCTCAGAGTCACCGTTCGAATGCAAAGGGTTAATACAATTTTATTTGCACCGATTACAATCCTAAATGTACATATAGAATATTTATTTTATTTCTTTTTAATTCCATTGACTCAAAGTAACTAAATATTTATTGAGATGTGTTTGGGTCACACGCTTATGTAATTTAGTCTCGCCCTGAGTGCAAAGTATGTAAATATATAAGACATCCCTGGAAAACGCAAGAGGGCACACTTCACCCCACCCCCGACCGGGGATCGAACCCGGGTCCTTCCTGGTCGTAGTCGATCGACTAACGCACTGACCCACGGAGCCCTCCCTCCTTGCTCTTGTAAAAGTTATTTAGGTTTGAAGAGTGTCCGAATAGTTTCGTGCGCTACTGTATGATGTCAAATAAAATAAGTTATTATTTGAAATAGCTCCGAACAGATGGAACTGGTGTGTGGAGGGTTTTTGTGGCCGACTGTAGGTGATTTTCAGTGAGGTTTCACAGTTTAATAACGAGGGAAAGGTGCGGCTAGATAATCAAAAGAACGAGGGACCGGTACCGACCTGACAGTCGTGGAACCGCTTGTGGAAGCAGTGGCCGTCAACGTTGCGTAGATGTGTTCGCGCCACGTCTACGTGGATCGGCAGTTGCGTGGAGGGGAGTACCGCTCCGCCCTCCGCGCCAAACACTGAATTGCGTCCAGTGCTTGTCGACCATATGGACATCAGGCTCGATTCTTGCGGGTTTCTGACCAGCGCTGTAACAGTCAAAACAAATACCATTTAGGACAAACCGTGCCTTATTTTAGACTCGCCTACCTACACACTCCATCCGAGTCGAGTCGGTAACGGTAAACAAACGTGTACGTAATAAGTACGACAGGGAGAGAATTACATTTCTCAAATAATTCGCAGAGGATGCTACACCATCGACTCGTTTCGATGGCTCGGTTATATGGTAGTCAGCCTTTCTGAAAATAAATCTTTTAAGACTATAGAATGCCTGATAACTCGACTGCGGATTTTGATGCGCTTATATTAAGAAAAATTAACCCTCAGCACTCGAATGGCGCCACTAAATATTGCCATGCCATTATTTAAACAACTTTTACATCGTTATGTTTGTAGTTAAGGAATCGATAAAAATTTTGATATTCTAAGTACGAGTAATTTAATTTCATATGTAGAAAATATTGTTTCATCTTTGGAATGGAATTGCTTCGAGTGCAAATGGTTAAGAACGTAAGTATAACAGTTCTCGACGTCCTGTATCGTCGTTGACTTGAAGCAAGGTATATTGTTATCTTATAATTGGTGCCAGCAGTTGTTACTTTGCATGAACACCCAAAGGCTATCGATAATGAATTTTTTCACATTTGAATTAGCATAATTACCAGCTTGTTCCTCTGACGTATAGCTTTGTGTAATTGTATAGAAAAAATTTTTAGAATTGTATATTATTGATAGTAATGCTTCAGATGGCTGACTACTGGAATGAATCTTCCACTTGTTTTATTTCGGACAAAATTAATTAGTGGAAAAATCAGTTCTCAGTGATGGCTCCTTGGATCCTCCGCTAGGACTACTGATATCAATTTACTTAGCTTATTGTTATGGAGATTAGCAATGAGACACTTGACTGATAGCGGAGATCAATGAACTCATTAATATTTATAGTACCTCTATATATGGAATTGGTAAATAGCATACACGCAAACGCTGAGAATGATATTAGCAAATATTAAAATTAAAACCGCGAGGTTGGCTGACCTTGACTAGCGTTAACTTTCGATTTCTGCGAAGGCTTGATTCACTTTCTATTGGCTGACTGAAAATAGTCCGAGGCAATGATTGTTTTCGTTTGTGTTTGTGGAGCATTTCAGCAAAACTCAAGGAAACAAATGTTTAAGATAAAACGTAACGAGAATCAACAGTTCCACCAATGGTTCTTTTTAAAAGTCAATTAACATTGTCATTGAAGTAAATTCACATGTTGAAGGTTATGCTAGCGGTATAATTTTGTTGCTAACTTTAACAATAAATTTTTACTATAACCTACTAAACAAAATAATTTTTATCATGATCTGCGAGGTGTGAAAATGTTACAAAACAAAACATTGTTACAATAAACTTTTGCCTCCTCCATTTTTGTTGTTGTTATACAAACTTTTTTGACACTGTGCGACTTTTATGGAAACTGATGTGGCATTCAACGTGTAAATTGACATTTAAGATAACGAGGCAGATTATTGTGGCAACTCGGTTTAAATGAAAAATTTATCAAATATTGGGAATATAAGATGCTTGCGGCAAAAAAAAATTCAGGCATTGGGTATAGATAACATTTTGAAATTTTTAGAGGATTTTAGAAAATATTTGAAATGATTTCTACAGAAAGGTAAATCTTACATTAAAGCTGGAAGTTCTGAGTGAAAATACAAATATATGCTGATCTTGTGTTACTGCAATAATTAAACTATAATTTTATAATTTTAAAAGAATGTTAACATTTGTGTAGAAGTGAGATTTCGATATTCTTAAAATTAAAAAATTTCAGCAATTGAGAACAATTAAGAATTTGATAATTGATTAAAAAAAAAAATAAGTAAGAGTCACACTGTATTCGGTTCTGTTTGAAGTTGGTGTGTGAACTTTGACGGTATCATTCGTGCGATTGGTGGCGCGTAACGAACCGCTGACAGCCATTCGAATAATGGGGGCGTTGCACGCGCAGCGTTCTACTTAATTTACACGCGTCATTACGTAAATGATACATTTCCCGCGGTCTTTAGTTGACCGTGATTCGCGGATATCGGGACATGCGCGGTAAACAATGTTCCGCTTTCGTGGCTCGATACAAAAACGAACCGATATGGCCATCAAAGTGATTCATTAATCGGTATTTTTGATTCTAACTCTGGGTCAATGTACTAGGAAGCGGCCGGGAAACGCATGGTCAAAAATAAATGTCTATTTTTACTCGTAGAGAACAAAAACATTCCACTTCGAAATTATATTCCGATACCGAAAAGAATTTCAATTAAATCTCAATCAAAATAATCAACCGAAGAGTTTTAGGTTCTACATGGCAGAGAATTAAATTCTAGACACAGTAACGAGTGCACAAAGCTATTCAAGATTATAATTTATATATGTTTCCAGGCCAGATACGATTGCATTCCAAGCCAGCTTTTTTTCGAGGTAACCGATCATCTCGATTCAACCTTGACGGTCTCTCGCCATAAACGTTCGGACGGAGATAGCGTGACACAGATTAGTACGAATTAAATATAGAATCAGAAGAATGTACTTTCTCAATTTAGCAAACATTTTCCTGTAATTGTATTTTTATACTTTCAGTTGGATGCTAATAAATGAGACATATTGCTTCAACAAAGTGTGCAAGCCACATTTCTGCTGAAAATATAATTTCAGTAATTGAGAAAGAAAAAATATTGGCAACCAATTACTTCGACTAGTTAATTAATTGGTCTCAGCTTCATACGATGCGAAACAATCGATAAAATAGATGAATAAATAGGTCAACCGTTGGATTATCTTAATCCAAACAAATGAAAGAAAGTGTAAAGGTGACACGGTTTGTTCCGGCATTTGAAGTTAAAAGATGGGCTTCACTTTATTCGATTAAGCTTTCTTAAACGGACAGGTGTTCGATACCTTCTTCGCAATGGTATTATTTAGTTTGCATCTGAAATTGTTATACATTTTATTCATATTTATCGTGTGTTTATGTCTCGTACATAGGAAAATCACAGCTGGGAATAATTGATGGCGGAGGAAAAGTTGTTTTGGGTCCTAGGTCACGTGACCTGCGCGCGCACAGGTCTCCAGTTTCAACGAAAGCGCAACAGATTGTCTACAACGCGTGGCGGATCGTCGCAGTAAACGTCGTTTAGAAATACGTGCCAATATCACTAAAAATACAGGGACCGTAGAACGCGGCAGAGGTCCCCGTTTCGCTGCTCGCGGTACGAAATTAAATCGTGATTAAGGCAATCGGAAGAACGCAAGAAAATCGCAACCGGCAACCGAAACGATTACGTTCGTCCGATATGCTTGACGTCCCGTCGTTACATACGCGAACAACAAATTGCCCGGGGAATCTTGCGCCACCGTGTGCTCGTGTGTCAGTCACGAATGCAACAAGGCAAAAAAAGGAAATAAATCCAATAAAAACACGATGCGAATGACAATCGGATACACGCCACGGACACGAGATCAGCATGAAAACATGACAACTGGCAACTCGACTAAACGTACTATCAAACTTCGTACAGCAGTTCAACTCGACAGTCCTGTCCTTTGAACGAGAGCAATATTCGATAACTGCGCGCCTAAGCGAAATTAAGCTAAAACACGGATTAGTCGAATAAGTCGATCATCGGTTGCGACAAGAAAAACGGTTCGATCTAGAAAATGTTTCGTAGATTTCGGAAGAGTCACATGCTCGAGAGATATATAGACGTGTATTATGTAAATACGAGCTGTCAAGCGCGTGCAACTGTAAATCTGAAATTATATTTACCATTTTGAGGGCGCTGAGGGGACCGAGCAGATGAACGCGCGAACTCATGACGGAGATCAACGATCCCCTTTTCCGTTCACCCGTCGAGAAATCGGGTATATTTGAAACGAGGAACCAACACTTGTCCGGCGAATCACAAATTCATGTTAACCGAAACACCGTTCGTCGTCGTGGAATCCGTGTAACAGAGGCACTTCGAGTTGCACGCGAATTGCAATAAATGACAGCGACGGGAGACACTACAGCACTGAATAAGACGCCGCGATACAACGGCAACGGGCGACGCCGAGCGTTCCCGAGACGAGCCGAGCTTTGCCGAACGCCTTCGGCCATCTGTGGGTAAGTTGAACCGACACCCTGAATTCGCGTTCAAATGACGTAAGTTTGATCTCATTCTTTCTTTTTCTTCTTTTCCTTTTGAATGGAACCACGACCCTTAACACGGTTCCTACAGTATTACGAGCCGTATAATTACATTTAGACCCGTAATCGCGAAAGGCCTCTTAACCTACGAGTGACGGACCATTTTTACAATTTTATAATTGACGGTGCTCGATACTAAAACTCCCAGACGGGTCAAAACGACTTCTAACTGATTTTCCTCTTTCACAATTATTGCAATTATACAAATGTTTCCACGAAAACTTTTGAAGCAAACTTTTACATCGAGGCACATATTAACACAAAAATGGTACAAAATTTAAATAAATGCAACCTTGTTACTATTATAAAATAATATATGTTAATACAGCTTAGTGACTATATTTTTTTTCCCTTTAAAATTTCGTGACCATTTAAAATTATTATACCGAGCTGGACAAATATATGTACATATACGATTCGTATGTAGATTAATGACCAAGATCTTGCTACTTTTTGTTAAGAATTACGATCTCGTTACGTGTACAAGGACTGACCAATTATTGGCTCAGCGACGGTCATTTTTTTTAGCTTGCTATTGCGAGGAAGAAAATTAATCTGCCTGCACGAGGATAATATCTCCATTCGGTAATCTCGTTATCTATTTTTTTTTGGCACACTTCAGTGCGTTTTGTCAGTTTTCTTTTAATGCAAGTATCGCGTGTTACGCGCGGGGATCAGCGGGACAAGCGTCCAGATCCTTAAGTAGTTCTGCATCACTATGTTATAGCAGATTACTATTCTTGATCTGGTGAATAAAACGGCGTAACGGGAACAGGAGCATCATTAGTCACAGAGTCACACGGAGTGGCACACTCAGCTCGTCTTTCCTATTCACTAGGGCGACGTTGTTGCAAAATTTTTTGCCAACT
This sequence comes from Agapostemon virescens, assembly GCA_028453745.1. NCBI lineage: Eukaryota > Metazoa > Arthropoda > Insecta > Hymenoptera > Halictidae > Agapostemon > Agapostemon virescens. The sequence goes on from CM052085.1 coordinate 5,918,939, forward strand.
GAATCACGGTTTGTATTAACAATAATTAAGAAAAAAATCTTTGAGGACCTCAGAGACTCTGACGGTTTTAACATTCGAAAAAGATAACGCTGACAGATCGAATCGAACAAATTGTTGGAAGAATGATCGCGTGTTGTTGATGACTTCCGGTTTAGCGTTTTCTGTTAATTCGAAGAGTTACGATCGCCATTAAGTCTCGACAACCGTGCACATGTCCGAGTAGAAATCGGCGAGAACATAAATCGGTGTTTCTGCTACAATGAAAATCAATTTGTTACTATTCGCATTTATTGCTCGCATAACTTTGCTCGTAAAATCATGTAATGCGAATTGCAAGAATATGGTGGATGGTAGAGCGTGGAAAAGACACAAAGTCCGGTAAAGGTTAACTCTTTGAAGCACTTCGAAATTTTATTTTCTAAAATTCCGTGTCTCGAAGGGTTAAAAGAAATTTGAAATCTGTGATTGCAGAGTTGTTTCCAAATAACTTTTCTCGTTGCCATTTCGCGATTTGACGCCTCGTTTTCGAGTAAGCCAACGGCGACGTCACGCCCAGCGGGGAATCCGCTCGCTGATTGGTCCGCGTTTTCCGCTAATAACTCGAAAAGGAGGCGTCAAATCGCGAAATGGCAAAGGGAAAAAATTCTTAGAATCTCCTCAGGAATCTGTCATTTCAAACAGGACATCTTACGTAATGCTGCATCCCACTCGAGGTGAAAATCTACTGAATAAATCGCAATAAGATTCTAGTTAGGCTTCAAACGAATATTCTGTCTGTTTTAATTAACGAATTACCGTAAAGTAGACTGCGACGTCGGGTTTAAAAAAATGTATTGCTAACTTGGTAACGTTGAAGATTAAAGGAAGGGATTTTCGAGATCGCAAAACAGAAGACGCGCGATTGGCACAGAGTTTTGGTTTACGTCCGCCGACAAACGGATGTTGGTTTACGAATTTTTCAGGTTCGCAGACGCAAGTATTTTCACGAGGCTCGGTCGGGAGATGCAAAGTGGTCAGCGCGACGGCTGGTAGGTAATTTTACTTAGGCTTTTCCTCGTGGCAAACATCCAGGACGCGACCACTTCTATCGCGAAACGATGCACCGTCTGCGACCGCAGTCATGGTCAGGGCACCCCTAGCCTACTTGCTGATGGTATCGTCTGATCTATTTAAAACCCGATTCCTACGGTGAAAATTCGCTTTAAACGCTGGTCGGCTTATTTTCGAAAGATCGTTCCCGTTCGAGGCGGTAACGGGTGTCCGATTGTACATTCCGAGCCATACGATCACCGACAAATAAATCACGATCGTTGCGACTGGTTGTTGTCATCCTTGAATATCCCGCGGTGATGGTCAATAAATTATACTTCTGTGTAATCCTTTTTCTTCGTCGAATGCCGCGGATCCCTAAGAACCGCCTACGGTATACGAACAATGCGCAAGAAAGTTTGATCCTTGGAGGCATCGACTTCCTCCACTGGCGTTCTTCAAGTACGCCCAGTCGATAACTATCTATACAAGATTAGTATTCTCTAAGAGAAGTATGCCTCACGTGACAACTCTAGATAACACCTGAAAGCATTTACAACACTTGAAAGATTCATACGAACTGGAGGAGGTCTTTCAAGTGGTTCCGTAGAACTCTCAAAAATTTACAAAGACGCACAAGTGTACTTCTCGAGAACCTTCAATGTTCCGCGTGGTCCTGAACACCTTTTACAACCCCGAAGACAATTTGAAGCATCTACAGAGTATCTTAAACGATACGAGGATACAAAAGGGTATTTCTAAGATTCATGAGTACCGCAAAAGAGTTTTAAAATTATTCAAAATTCACAGGGACCTTCCGAGGATCTTTTAACGAACTCCAAACGTTAGAAAACGTTGGAAAACCTAGAATTTCGATAGGGAATCTTGAGATATGAACGGATGCCTAGAATGGCAGTACATGTCCGAAAAGGACGTTACAAGAGAATGATCCTGCCAGTTAATGTTTCGTGAAGCAGATATCCTGAAAGAATCCTGACAAGCTTCCTAGATAACAAGGCAATTCTCCAAAGGCTTGCACGAACGATTAAGGACTCTTCGAAGTAACTTTTAGGAATATATTTATAAGTTCAAGTTCATGATCGAATTTCTGTTACCGTTGAAATCTGAAATGTCGCTGAAAGAAAGTTCTGCATTAAATAACAAATTTTAGAGTTCACGATCATTTCAAGATCGTACTATTGAACATAGATGTATGCACAGTAATGTTTGCTATAACATACAACAACAAAACCTGTGTGTATATATGTAAAAAGACACGAGTGACCTTGGAGAAACGATTAAAAAATTACAATTTACAAAAAACGATTCTTCCATTTGATTCGTCTTTTGAAACCATTTAGATTACGTTAGCAACATTTTTCGTATTTTCAGAGGTAGTGGAGATATTTAGGTGTCCTGTTTTAGACGAAACACCCTGTATAGACCGGTCTCGGAGAAAGGTTCTTTTGAAAAAGTTCACACCACTGGCTGTTCGAAGTATCCACGGTGAAAGAGCAAGTACGATGCGCGACGACATAATTCGCGCTAATAAATCGCCTCGCGCCGTTAAGCTGGTAACAACAAGCAACGATGCCCTAGAATTTGTCGTCGGTGTAATTCATCAGCGAGGCGCCTATTTGCCAAATTTTATTAACACGTGCGACAAGCCGCGGGACTATGCAGCAACGCGCGCGGATCAAAGGAGTTCATAACATCGGAGAATTTTCATTATATTGCACTCTGCGTGTTCGCCAACCGGTTATTCGCGGTATCCTGTCATTAACCAGACAGTCGGCGTGCAGTTTTTTATATTCTGCTGTTCGTAAAAAAGTGCATGTTAGAGTAGAAGGAAAACCGACCGGCAAAAACATTCGCAGCCTCCATCAATCTTCTTCAAACGATTCGGACGGTTTACCACCATGGCGACGAAGCGGTTCGAGCAAATTTACCGTGCTTTCCCGTCGCTTTTATTATTTTTATTAACACTAAACGCGTCGAGTAACAGACGCTACCGATACTTATCACTTTGTACTAGCAAAAAGTCGGTATTTATTAACCTTTCGCACTCCGAGCAAATTTAATTCCTAACTCGAGACATCTTTCTGTCCTTGAATATTTCTATTGCACGCGATTCAGTTCCTCTCGTGCATATCACATTTGTTACTGTTAATCGTACACTTCAATTTTTACTAACTTCTTAATTATAAACACTTTGTAATTTCTAAATTGTTTGAAATAATAATCTGACAATTTTCGAATGCTCGAAACTCTCCGATGAAAATATTGTTTATAATTTTAATAATTGCACCGGGAGAAAATTCGGAATCCGTCTTTTGGATTGTTCTAAAAATATTGTAGTATCGGATTGTCAAATTACCGGCACTGCCATTCTTGTGGAGCATTGTCACCGCGAACTGTACACAAATTTTCACAATGGCGCCGCGTTTCTTTTCTTTATGGACGTGGAACGGTAACCATCTGGAAGCGCGACGATTTGGTCGTTCGTCTTTAACCTTTTGTAAAATCTCTCGAGTTTAACCGAATCGCTCGAAGTTTTATTTAGAACGAAGCTGAAAGTCGGCCGTTGAATCATGCATGGCATAGATACGAATGACTCTAGCACTTCCAAAAAAGAACAAGCACTATCGTTTGCAATGCGTCAGAACTCGTGCGACAGTTCCGAACGAATAGACCGACGCGTAATCTAAATAATTCCAGAAAACGATAAGGAAATAAGATAGGCCTCCAGGAGTCGAAATAACTTCGCAGAAGCAACCGCGCACGTGTAGTTGCGTTTTTAGACCGGCAACTATTCTCGTTCACAATATCTGTAACATCTAATAACAAAGCCTCCTCGGAATCGCCGAGAGACGCTCGAAAGCTACATTTTCATATTTGTCGTAAAAGCGTTATTCATCATCATCCGACATGTTTCGCGAAATATCATAGTTTGCAAATTACGAAAATTTCTGCATCTCATATTAGACGGCATAAATCAACTTTAATACGTTCCTTAATAGCTATTATTTTAATAATAAATAAATTATTACGTTATTTCTTAATAACCATATAAGTCTTTTAAATCATTTACAAAAATTAAAAATTGCTACTTTTCATGAACTATAAGTATTGCTATACGCAATAAATCAGCTTCAACGCGTTCCTTAATAATCATTATATTAATAATAAATAAATTATTACGTTATTTCTTAATAACCACATAAGCGATTTAAATCATTTACGAAAAATTAAAAATTCCTGCTTTTCATATACTACAAGTATTATTATATGCAATAAATCAGCTTCAACGCGTTTCTTAATAATCATTATATTAATAATAAATAAACTATTACGTTATTTCTTAATAACCATATAGGTGAATTAAATCATTTAAGAAAATGAAAAATTCCTGCTTTTCATGTAACGTATTTAGGAAAAAAATACGAAAGCTAAATCTGCTCCGATTAGTTGGTACTCCCAGAGAAATTTGCCGATCGCAAAGGGTTAAAGTCATGTTTCCACTCACAGAAATCGTTTTCAGCTTGTCGCCGCGTTTCCAGCTTCATGTTCGTGTCGTATTAAATAAACGGCGGTTTCTTCCGATCGGTTAATTCGACGAACCAATAGAGTACAATTGCTTCCACCGAACACGTTGTTGCTCTTACAAATCACTTTCCATATAAACGTTTCCGAAGCACCGATGGCGACTATTTTCCATTACTTTATAAAAATAATGAGAACGCATCTATACAAATCGTCAGCCATCCTTTATAATGTATACACACGGACAAAAAAGTCTTCTTCTTGTTTTCACAGTCTCGACATTCGCCAATTAACACTTTCAGAATTATTATACACTTCCAATTAACGTTGCAAACAATATAATTTAATTATTGTGTCTTTTTATTCCTACAGAGGACTTTTAAAACTTCGATGCAAGATTCAACTTCCGGGACAAAACATTTCCAATATTTTCAACAATTTTCTTCCGCAAAGGGTTAACACGATATCAACGCTCTATTCAAACCCTTCGTCATGTAGAGTCAAACTCGTAACGAAGATTTCGAATAAAGTTACGATAAAGTTATTTCTGTTAAGACTTTCGGCTGTTAGCAGTGTCCTCAAGGAAGAAATTTCTCAACGTTTCGCAAGCATTACAGCCTAGCTTCTTCAGGGGGTCGGACGACGTACTGATACTCACTATCAGTATATCAGTATACAGTGGCTCACAAAAGTATTCGGACACTCTTTAAATCTAAATAACTTTTTTAACCCTTTCGCTTCGACAATCCACTCCGCCGAACGGAAGCACGCGCCAGAAACGTACACAGTGCACGTGGTTTTTGGTATATACGTTCTTCTAATTCTTAAATAATTACAATGTTTAATAAAACAATTGCTGCTCTAATAAAGGAAAAGATATATCCGGCGCTCGAAGCGAAAAGGTTAAAATTGGACCAAACGTCTTAACTTTTCTTTGAGAAGTTGCATTAATTTAATAAATGACATGCGAAATGAATTTTGTAAATATTGTAATTGGTATAAATTACAAGACCAATAAAAAAGGAGCTTTTTGAACATTTTTTATTTGAGCCACGTTGAAGAACGCATATTTTAAATTTCCATTACGAGTAGGAATAAAAATGTTTTAAAAAATATCTTTTCTACTTTCCCACGTAATTTCTACCAATTAGAATTATTTCAAAATCGTTCTTGCATATCATTCAGTAAGTCAATGCTTCTAGTCGTTCCACAAAAGTCCAAGTCGTTCGGCTCAATTTTAAAAAAATTATTTAGATTTAAATATTGCCCGAATACTTTCGTGAGCCACTGTAGTATATCGATACCTCGGTGCCAGTCTGTCTTCCGATCCCCTAATGAAGCTAGCTGCAATTCTTGCGAAACGTTGGAAAATTTCTTCCTTGAGGATGCGGCCTACACCCGAAAGCCTCGACGGAAATAACTGTGCGATGCCGAGCCGTGAAAGTCTGGAATTTCTGATTAAAACTCGCTAAATATGTACGCTATTAATTACCATTAAATAAAATTCTGTTTCGCATAAGGAATAAAATTCTGTGTTGAGCTAGCTCGCGAGGACACTTTCGCTGTTACTGAAACCGCGCAACAGTTTTATAATTCGTTGACACTGAAAACCCCGTCCACGCTAGGGATCCCGATACTTCCGACGCGAACATTTCCGGCACGTGAGAATGTTATTAAAAAGTTCCGTCGACGACCCTTTTATTTTACGATCCTCAAAATTACAGAAGGAGGTTCCTCGGCGTGTGTCGACGAGACCACGCGGGAAAACCGTGCGCGCACATGCCGCGTCGCGATTCTATCAACAAATGCCCCGATAAATGATTTTCAACCATCCTCGATTCCAGAGACCGTTTCCTTCGTGTTTGCGGTGGTCACTCGGAGGCACTCGGTCGGAAATCCGGAAGATACCGGAAGAAGACACCGACGCGACACGTGCCTGACGCACTCGGCGTTTTATCGTGCTTATCTGGCCACGACTCGCTATCCAGTGTCTGTTGGCAGCAGGTCGAGAGAAAGGTGCTGAGGAACTAGACTTTCCCGTCTACAATTTCTACGGGCAGTATCTCTCGACATAGATTTTCCGAGGAACCCCGTACGGGAATTTCTGGAGGTGCGTTGAACTCGCGCGCACGCAACGGCTGCGCTCCGATAATGCAAAACGAAGAGCCGTGTCCGCAGACACACGCGGGCGATGTGCGCACACCGTTGCGACTATACCGTGTATTTGTTACCGAAATTGTTTGTATCGCGTACGCGAGATAAAGAAACGTGCAGGTCTTTAGTTTTCGGCGCACGAGAAAGCAGGGGAAACCTGCGTTGCGTTCATTTCGATGGATGGAACTGGGTCTGAGGGTAACGACCCTCGGGGATCAATTAGGAAACTTCGGTTGTGCGGTTATTAGTGGGCTGAATGTTATTGGCTCGCGCGAGTCTTGGAAAAACGATGGAGGTGGTGGAAAGTTGAGTGGAGTGGGAGTGGAGCAGGTAAGCTTTTGACTTTGGCTTATGGGAGTATATTTATGGATTGTTGGTGTGGTGGGAAGAACGTCGGAGGAATTGTGTATACGTGCTAGAGTGTCATATATGTGATTTTTAGTGGTCTCAATATTATTGGCTGGAGCGTGTCTTGGAAAAACGATGGAGACTTCGAAAAGTTGAGTGGAATGGGTAGGTTTCGACTTTAGCTTACGAGGACATATTTCTAGATTGTTGGTGTGGTGGGAAGAAGGTTGGAGGAATTGTATATACGTGCTAGGGTGTTATATATGTGATTTTTAGTGGTCTCAATATTATTGGCTGGAGCGAGTCTTGGAAAAACGATGGAGACTTCGAAAAGTTAAGTGGCATGGGTAGGTTTCGACTTTAGCTTACGAGAACATATTTCTGGATTGTTGGTGTGGCGGGAAGAAGATCCAAAGAATAGTATTATACGTGTTAGGATGTTGTATATGTGATTTTTAGTAGACTCAGTATTATTAGTTAGCGAATGTCTTGGAAAAGTTAAGTGGAGTGGATAGGTTTAGACTTTAGTTTACGAAAACATATTTCTGGATTGTTAGCGTGGCGGAAGTAATTCCTGAGGTAATTTGAAACAACTTTTTCCTTTGCGAAAATTATCTGCGTGGCTTCGTTAACGAGTTAATAACGAAAAATACGGACCAATCAGAGCACGGCTACAACGCACGCACTTCAGCTCGGCCAATGCCAATGGCACGCTCAACGGGAACGTTAGCCGTGTCGACTTCCGTCCACTGTAACCGTACTCTTATATATGTATATATGATGTGTATGACCGACTGAAAACCATAGTCGTGCAAGTTCAAATGCTGCAAGTTCAACTTCATTGTTTTATGAATCTTAAAAACATTGTTTATTTACCGGCACTGTAAATTGCAGTAGAACTTAATTCTTCGCTGAGAGATGGCAGCTGATTCTGTAGTTACTAAACGATAAACGCGAAAGGTTATTCTATACTGATATATTTTTGTTAATAAGTTCTTAACAAACCACGTAGGACAATAAAAACCACCTGAAGGATACTCTGGCCGTGACCTAGACAACGTACGTCAAAGTCAATGTCATTCAAGGTCAGTTACGATAGTATACAAAGCGAAACGTGAAGAATACCGTTTCGTTTCTTTGAGCCAAGCTACGTATAAAATATATAAATTAGTTTCTAAGAAAAAGTTACGGAAGAATTTAAAAACCTGCCACGGTACAGTAAAAATTATAAAAAAATAATTCCGTCGTAGAATATGTTAAAATTGTTCGTTCTGCGTTTTTATGTTCGACTTCGAAAATGTATTCTAATGTATTTGCATAGATAACACCGATATCTAATATTACTAGGTGTTGCGTTACGGTGTCATCATTTTACCCCCCTTTTCACGCAGTTGATATAGGTTAGGACGCTGCATAGGTCGTGTTCTGAAAATTAATTGTTTCATTCAACCTATCTGTTTACTATCAAGGTTACATAAAGCAAAACATTCGTACTCTTCCCGATCGTCGTGGAAGAATCACAGTTACGGGTCATTGCATTCGAAATATAAACACGGAGCAGGTTCGTTCCTGTCCGAAGCCTTGACTTCGTTTTCAACGTCGTCTAATGGCACCGGTTCCTTACGTAATTAAAAAGTATGGCTTCCGTCGACCAATTTTACGCTCGGTGAATTTCCAGATAAAAATAATTTCCCGGCGAGTTACCGACCGCATGTGGAAACGTACAAACCAACGTCCACGCATTCTGCAAGTTAAATTCAAATATGTTCCAGCGTAAACAGACGCGCGATGCAACGTTTACGCGAACACGCGGATATCTCTAGCCGAATGCTTTCGCGTAAAATGTTAGCTTACTAAAGGATACACACTCGTCGTCAATCATGTAAACTCGACAAGTTTATGAATATACCCGTGTTCATGAATAAATAAATAATGAGTCGCGCTAACGAAAGCGAGTAACACGATTTATTCGGCACTATGTCTAATGTGCATCGTTTTCGATACATCAATAAATCGATTCTAATATTCGTTTTCAATTTAGAACATATAGATATGAGAAACATGAAAGAGAAATGTAATATTTATAATAATATTTTAACTCTTTGAGGCACGGTGATATTAAAAATGTCCCTTTCTAATGCACGAAAGTACACCGTGGGATATTTTTTCACCCCCTCGAAATTTTGCAATTGCTACGTGCAATTTTATTTTCTAAAATTCCGCAGCTCAAAGGATTAACGTCATGTCGCTTCAAATTTTCCTTTTCAGTTTTAAATATATGAATGTGAAAGGCACGAAAACAATGCACTGGAGAAAGACGTCCGCATGGAAAAATAATATCGATAAGAAAAGAGTTCGCGTGTATCGATCGTTCTGTAAGTTACGATAGTAATTGAGACGATTGACACTCAATCAAGACGCAATCAGCTCCCCTAAATGTATATCGGTTAAAGTGTTGACCGATGACGAGTTAACTCGTCGCGGAAAAGTACTTCGACAATGCGCAGGACCAGGCTAAAGTGTAACGGAACTTGAACGATTAAACTCGAAATCGATATATCATCTGATTTTTCTTTTCGCTGATAAAATCGGTACCATATTGGTACTGTATCATTAAGCACTCGCTTTCTCCTACCCAATTAACTGTAACCTATAATATATAATCTAGTCACTATTTCAACAACTAACATCGAACATATCGCAGCAACTATACATATGCAAAGCAAGACTACCAAAATGCTACGATACAATTTCATCTACTTAACCCTATGCACTACAATTTATTTTGCAGTTACAGTAAGTAGAATTTCCTTATTGTTCATAACGTCCTTGAAGAAAAAGAAAGCTTACGTATATTTCATGCCAGTATATACTCCAATTTCTACATAACAATAACAACAAAATAGACTATTAATCTAGGTTGGAAGAAAATTAATCATATACATATTTATTTGATTCCGGTTTGAAATCTTCGCCACGAGCCTATCTAGTCGCAATGCAAGGGGTTAAGCGGATATCGGTATTGCACAATATTGTTTCCTTACACAAAAAAATATTTTAGAAATAATCAATTGATCCGTTGGTTCGCAGTTCAATTGGGAGCAAGTATAGTTCCCGCCCCAGAGAGGAAATTCTGCGAAGGGTTAACTTGCCGGTTGACAGGTAGAACGTATAGGCTAACCTTAAATAAAGGTCACTTACTTGAGACGTGTTGTACGCCCGTAGGATCCTTGGCAGCTCGTTACCGGTGATAATGCTCCTTCGTATGTTGTATTTCCTTGAAAAAATGAGTGCCGGCAGTGGACGCCGATAACGTATCGTTCGCAACGGATCTGCATTCTTCGATGCAGCGGCAACCGGCAGTAACGGTCGCATTGACCGTTTTCCTTCCCCGTGTTTCGAACACTAACCACTCCAAACAATGTTCCCGTTAACTGAATTCGAGACGAATACTGAGGAATCATTCGCTACTTATCATCCTACGCCATCGCCAAGCAAGCGCGACGTCTCGAGCACGAGATCGATCGAGGTAGAATACGGGCGACCGTCAATATTCGCCAGGTGAATTCGAGACCCCTCGCTAGATGGCTCTGCTGGTGCCGCGAAACCGGCGACAGCACTAACCGTACACATTTCACTCTTGTATAACGCGCCATAGACCGAGAACTGCCATAACTAAAAGTCTAAACATTCTGGCACGAGGGTTAACCCTTAGCGCTCGAATTGTAGCACGCCGAAGACGGAGAATTATTATAAATCAAATTTTAAATATTGTGACGTGAGAACCAATCCGTAGCGCTCAAATTGTAACGCGCCGAAGACGGGAATTATTATAACTATAATTGTAGAGGTTGTGGCACGTGAGTTAACCCTTAGCGCGCCGAAGACGAGAATTATTATAAATCAAATTCTGAATATTGCGACATCAGAACCAATTTTGAGGGTTCGAATTATAACGCGTCAAAGCCAGAAAATTATTATAACCAAAATTCTAGAAGCTGTAGTATGACAGCTAACCTTCAGCGTTCAGGGTATACCGCGCTGAAGTTGCTACAAACTTCAGTGTTGCGGGTATAAGAAGTAAATCACATACAGAAATATTTTAGGTTAAGGAATGTCTAGATTTTGTTATTAAAAAGTTAATATTATTCTTGTTTATAAATAAGCATTACGGTATCACTAAATTTGTCCACAGCATTTTCAATGATCTCACTAAAAACTGTACTCTACTAGAGGTGCGTGCGAGTACTTAAAAATGTCGGGTTAGGTCATAACCAATCGGGAAGACTGTTTTCGAATACGAGTTTCCTAGCATATTATAGTACCCGTCCATAATCTAACATAAAATCTAACGCGGCAACAATCATTCCAACAATATTACTACATATTATTCTTATAATCCTAAGAAAAAATTCCTACAACACGGATACATATACAATACAACGCGTACCGCGGGAAACCGTGTTACACGGTAGTCTATAAATTTCAGAGGGCTCCCCACCACGGACCGTTCTCTTATAATAGAATTATAGATCTATATAACCAAATCGGGCACACGGATATCCTTGAAGTAATCGAAATCACGGGAATCGACGCTATAAACAAAAAAGAAAACAGAATAACCACTTCACCGAGATAAATTGCACCATCGGATTGCACATACGTTAAATTTTCCCGAGCCAGTCACGGTTGCCTCATATGCCGAATCTCGATGCATCAATGCAGAGATATACTTCGAACATTGTAAATCGTGAAGCAATGTCATGCCGCGGATTTACTCACGAATTGGCGCGCGTTTCGCGTTGTCCAATCCTACGGCGCATCGTTCCCAATGCACGCCGCATTCCGCGGAGGAGGAGGAGCTCATCTTTGGCGCCGCGGTGGAGTGTACCCCGGGCTGCTCGATCGCCGTCGATCGAAACGTTGATTTTTCGATTGATATCCCTCTCGGCGGTGGTCGAACCACGGAGACAATCGTCGTGGAAGTGGTGGGGCATCATCGTGGCAGCACGCAGGCGGCGGCATCGAGAACACCGGCGAAGAGATCGGTGTCATTCTTTGGGCAGCCGATCACCGTAGCGCATTCATTTTTAGTGAGGGATTGGCCGGGGGAACTGGAGCGCGGACGCGGACGCGGTCAACGCAAGAGACACCTGTTGCAGCATAGAGTAAGCCGGCTATCGTAAAACACCGCGCCGCGAAACTCAACGAATTTTCTTTCGCTACGCGCAGCCGAGACAGGCGGCTTTGTTTGCATAGCGAAATCGACCATCGACGACGGACGCCGTGTGGTTTGTTTGTAAAGTGAAATAACCCTTGACGAGCAGTGCCGCACCGAGTGAAAGAGGCCTCGCGAATTACGTTCGGACCCAGTCACAGCCGCATCGTCCCAGCGTCAGGTCGTGCACTACGCTCGGTTCCTCGCACTTATTATTCCTTATCTCGAATTCGCTCGGTGCACATTTTAGCAGGCTAGTATGTAACCCTGTCTTTTATTCGTAGGGCGATCCGTTGAATTTATTATAGTATCTGTAGTAAATTTTAACATAAATTTGATTTGTTAGTTTGTTTATTTTCTGCGGTTAGTTTTCAATCTATTGGAAATCGGTTTGGTTCGTGCCTGTGAGTTTTTCGGGTATGCCGGCGGGTATCGATAGTAAATCGATAAAATTCTCCCGCGGTTAGTCGATTACCGAGCGAGACTTTTCATTAAGCTAATCTGAATGGTGTAGACGGCGCTGTTATCATTTTCTTAATTGGATTCTCTTAATTCGCGATAATCATCCGTTCGAATTACCTATCTGCAGACTTAAGAAAGAAGAACTGGAAACGGGGGAATACGGTGCGTGCGAGAAACGCGAGATACGATCAGCTGTAGATCTGTAACGTTGTGCGTCGATTGAACTCTGCGGAACGGGAGGATTATTGGCGCCAGACGAGTGCGGATGAGGAATCGATAGGTCGATCGAGCGACCGTGCGAACCGGCAGTAATATATCGGAAGTGGCCATGTTGAAGTCATTGAATTTGGAGGACGACCAATTTTTTGCGTTGAAAGAGGTGAGTGTTATTTTAACCTTCCTGTTGGTCGACATACATTACGTGAAAAGACAGGTCGGTAATTTATAGATAAAAACACATTGTCCGGTGACGGGGCGGGTAATTTAAAACGGAAATAGCATGATACACGTAGGAAGTAAACATTTGTATGTAAATTTTGTTCTAATCAGTACTTTCAGGGCTAAAATAATATGCGATTGTCGTCAGAATCGAACGTGTCCTTCTGTTCGAGCATATCGCCGATTCATTTATTTTTTAAAACGTTTGACATTTACGGATAATCATTTTATCCTTCTACAACGAACGTCGCTGTTCGAAATGTATCTACAGCCGGTCTCACGTAGGCGTGATCGAACTGGCACCATCTTCTTGTATCTTTTGAGCGAAGCAACTGGTTTGTCGATGTTTGGTCCGTTAAGAATGGCTTTAACTAATCTTTTTTTTTATTATTGCGGAGTCTATACGCTATTCATAAGCTTCTTACAGAGTAAAGCTTTTTTTTTTTGTTATATTTATAAAATAATTTTAGGAGTTAACCCCTTGACTTATAACGTTCTATTAATTTCTGTTACTATTCAGTTACTATTCTATTTTACTATACAATATAGTATTAAATTACTATTCTATTCTACTATACAATATAGTATTAAATTACTGTTCTATTCTACTATGCAATATACTATTTCATTATTCTTCTTTTCTGCTATGCAATATAGTATTCCATTACTCTTCTATTCTACTATACAATATAGTATTAAATTACTATTCTATTCTACTATAGAATATAGTATTAAATTACTATTCTATTCTATTATACAATATAGTATTAAATTACTATTCTATTCTACTATGCAATATACTATTCCATTAATCTTCTTTTCTGCTATGCAATATAGTATTCCATTACTCTTCTATTCTACTATACAATATACTATTCAATTACTAGTCTATTCTAGTGTACAACATACTTTGTTCCTTTAATAATTTGATAAGTTCCAACCCCTTGTACTCGAAGAGAGACTTTGGGTCAAAGGTTGCCATATTATTATTATTAAAAAGTTGCTAAATATTCAACAGTTGAATATTTATCTACTATATTTAATTACTACTTCCAGAGTAAAGTCCTTTCGCTCAACAACGTATGGTGTTACAGCATTTTATTTACCACCGCTAAAATTGTAAAAATACATGGAAAGTTACTAAAAAAAATTATTTATTTCTGCTCAAAAATATATTAACATTAAAAATGTCCACAAAAAAAGTAAAATCCGAGTTAGTCGATGCTTACAGGTTGCGGAATAATTTTGCAACAGAAATATTTTTCTGAAATAAAAAATTATCGAGTCAGAACAATACCGCCATCGGTTTCTCGCAAGTACTATGTCTGCACTTTGGATACCGCATAAAAGAGTTTGCACAGCAACCATAGTCGTCGATGGTTTACCGGAGGAGTCGGAAGATGTTAGAATCTAGTTAAAAACAAATAACGGTTTTGCTCATTGACACAGTTAATGTGTTTACGCAGTGACGTCTCGCGGTAATTAATCTCTTTATCTTTTTTTATTGATGATTCTTCCTATTTGCATATGAACTTTCAAGATTTTATCGGTACTCGATCCTCTTACTCCACTTCGTCAGCGTCTCTTTGTTCCCGCGTTTGGTATGCAGAACGGCCAGTCCGTTTATTTTGTCATTCAGCGCGCAAGAACAACCAACGATTTGCAATTTTCCACTTTGCGTACAAATCCCGTGACTTCGGCAAACAACTAGCGCAATAGATCTTGCGTTACGTATGGAGCATTTAAAAAAAGTTTTGAATAATCTTGGAAATCATCGCGTGCGGCGATACAATTCGCGCGATCATGTTGCAGCCCTTAATCATGTTCCGCGTTTCCAGTCTCGATGCACGACGTCTGGAACAACGAGGAAATACCAACAGGCCAAGAGACAATTTCGTTTTCGATCTGTCGAGAAGAATAGAGCGTATGCAAGAAGGAACGCGAGGCGGAAAACCTCGTCCTTGGCGAGTTGCAAACACCAAGATGCAACGTGGAAGATTCCATTTTACGTCACTTGGAAAACAAAAAAGAAAGGAGACGCTATTAGCGGAAAGTAAATAAACTTGTACGCAAGTTGTTTGCAATTAACCACGTTCATCCTGGCATAGGTCGTTTGCATGAGTCGACATCTTCGAATTAACTTATCCCAAATGGCAAGGTTAC
>CM052085.1:5944293-5964163 GCA_028453745.1 Agapostemon virescens
TGGATTTCTTTTTTCCCAACTGTGCATGCTGTTCATTTTGTCCATAATTCTTGTATTCTCCAGAACTCAACCAAAGGTGCAACAAAAGTTAAGTTGGGGAAAAAATCCATTATTGAAATCTTGAAATAAACGTAAAAATAATAGATATTCTTTTTAATATTGTTGCACCAAGTTTAATTGAGTTCTAAACAATGTAAGAAGGTACGAACAAAATGAACAGCATGCACAGTTTTTGTATTACATGAATCATTAAGAGAACAAATGTCATCAAAATGTGGACATTAATACTCAAAAGGAATAATCATTAATTTCTATCAAATCTGTAAATGAAAATCAATCTTGCCTTATCAATAACACAGTGAAACAACGAATGTCTCTCGAAATTGTAAAACAATTTCTATCAACATTGTATAGAATTATTAATGTAAATTAAAATGAGGTTACAGTGGTCTGAATAGCGCAATCGAAGAGTTAAAGACACAGCGTTAGATAATTGCTGATCTCCTTTCTAAACAGTTCCAGTAAATGCAAAGTAAAATCAATCTGTACCGAGTTTTATCAAAGAATCTACATAATTTATTTGTACAAGACTTCCGGTCACCGCAACATATAGCAAAACCGTTCACCGGAAACAATTTGCCAATGTTTCACGATTTTTAAGCGCAGCTTAAGCGAAAGAAATCTTTACGACAGCTTTTGTAATTAAGCGTTAAACCAATCGAGCGGTTCTTTCTCATCGCCGCAAAAGCCGTGGAGATCGTAAAAATCGATGCTACCGACGACGACAGCGTTCAATTTACACGGTGACTCGAAAAGCCGCGGAGAGAGTAAAACGAATTGTTTAAACTTCGAACGTTGCAGCGGGTTATTGTTTGCCAATTACTGAGCCCGCTTTCCGTTCGAAGCGGCGACACTTTTTAGCGGCGCGATGGAAAGAAAAAAATATGGAAATGATGCTCTTCCGGTGTTTCTGTAGTCCCCAAACACGAGGTTTCTCCAGAAAGACGGAATCCTCGTGTTTCTTAACATTGTCAAGAAAAGAGGGAAACCTCTCTCGACTCGTTATTCGTTTGCGACTCCTTTTTCGTAATGTTTGAAGAGCCTAATAGCTCCGTCGTTCTTCGGTCGCAACGTCGCGGCAATTCTAACTTTTCGAAATCTGCTATTTTGCAAACAGACGGTTCTTTATGAAAATCGAATGTACCGGCTCGTATGCCGATCGGTCGAACACAGGTGCACGGAGATGTTGGACAGATTGCGAAAGAGAAAACACGATACTCGATAGCCGCTCCCGGTAGTGCTACAGAAGTATCGGCAGTATCGTATGCTTGTCGACGATTAACGAACCGTGGAAAAATATCGAGAATTTCGTAGACCAAATCGCCGACGCAACACGATCGTTGACAATAACGCTCTCTTGACCGGTAAGATTCCCGGATATCGTAACGTGTACCTGTTGCAACCGCGTTCCCCTTCTCCTCGAGACGCAATCGCGAGCATTAAATTTCCGCAATCTGGCGGACTATCTTGTCCGATCGATTTAGAAACCAATTATTTAATCCAATAATTATGCTCTGGGTCGTGAAAGAGGTAGCAATGCCAAGAAAGCTCGGGTTAGCTAGAGGGTCGCCATCTTTGAACCTCGTTCGCAAATTTTCTAACTTCTGCGATTTCTTAAAAGCTTTAGAAGAATAAATTTAGAAATTTCTATAAATTTATTTTAAAAATTGTTGACTAAAAAATGCATGTGTCTAAGGGTTAATACTGTTGATAGCCAAGGTTGACCTTGAAATGTCCTTCACATTGGAGGGGGTGGAAAGAATAAATACAAGTATTGAAAAGATATTACAAGACATAAGAGTAATGGAAGTAATAGAATGGTTTAGAAATATTGATGAAATAAAAAAGAAAGAAAAAGGGTTAAAACAGTCAAAAAGTTAGTATTGGAATGAGTGGAATTAAGTTGGGGTAAAAGAAATCCATTAATAAAGTCTTGAAATAAATGTAAAAATAATAAATATCTTTTTCCCCAATTTAATATTGTTGCACCAAATTTACTTGAGTTCTGAAGAATATAAGAAGGTCTGGACAAAATGAACAGCATCCACAGTTTTTGTATTACATAAATCATTAAGAGAACAAATGTCGTCAAGATGTGGACATTGATACTCAAAAGGGATAATCATTAATTTCTATCAAATCTGTAAATGAAAATCAATCTTGCCTTATTAATAACACAGTGAAACGACGAATGTTTCTCAAATATTCTAAAACAATTTCTATCTGTATAGAATTATTAATGTAAATTTAAGTAGTTAGAATGGTGGAAGATGATGTAATTAGGCATTAGGATAGATAAGGGGTAACAGAGTATATTAGGATATATTAATGGATAATAGTATATACTTAGCATTAAGAAATAGAAAACAATATAGTTTCCATCTCAATTTTAGCATCTCATTTTTCAAGGTCATTTCAAGGACCAGATGTTACTTTGTTACTTGAAAAAGACTGGAGGATCTACAAGTAATTCTTAAGATGGTTACAGATTTCTAACAATTTCTTTCTGAAATAGTCCATGGAATGGCGGAAGCAATGGGATGTGGAGAAATTGTCAGAGTGGGAGGCTCCCCAAATTTTGGAAGAGTATCTGCCCCACGGTCACAGCGGCTTCGACAAAGATGGTGCTCCAGGTATCATGCAAACATAGTCTACGCTAAGTCACTCAACTTATAGAAACTAGAATCAAATAAAAATTAATCAATCCTATGAAACAGTTTCAAGTTTATAATCAAAATCGTATTAAATTTTATTAAATACGTAACGTTCAACATTCACAATCGCCATCAATGTACAGAGTCCTCAATCTATCAACAATTTGAACAAACATACAATTTGAATTAATTTACAACTTTGATATTTTCAGTGATCGTGGTGTACTTCGACGCGCTCGACTTGTACGGCATCCTGCACGTGGTTTCGCGAAGAGACATGATCAAAGTCACCATAAAATACTTGGAGGAGTATCTGAAAATCTGTCAGGAGCAGATGCAGAAACACGGGCCAGCAGCCGGTCAAGTGGTCGTCATCTTTGACATGCAAGGATTCAATTTGAGGCAGTACCTCTGGCGGCCAGGTGAAACCATAATCCCGTTACACTATCGCTTGGTTTTATAAAACCGTACAGATCCCGGTTACGAAACACACATTTCTGGAACTAGCTTGTTTGATCGGTTTACAAAAAAAAAATACACCATAAAAATCCACGAAATAATTACGTAAGATAAGGAACAGTATTTTCTGTGAAATGTGATCACTCAAGAAATTACCTAACTCTAGGGTTCCATAGTGATGCTAATAATCCTTTCACATCTGCTTTTTACATGCACCCAACATTGCAGCAGTAAGAAAAATACAAACGGTTACATAAGAAAACCATCGTCTGGTTATGATTCGCAACATTTCCCTTATCTGCTCGAGTATAGTGACTTCATTGCAGTAATTAAAAGAAAAAACACTGATAATTGTCAACAATATCTAACATGTCCACTTTTCAGCTGGTGAAGTGGTCATCACGTTGTTGCAAATGTACGAAGCCAATTACCCTGAGATCTTAAAGACCTGTTATATCATCAATGGTGCGTATGATTAAGGTTCAACTTTCCCAGCGAGCCATCGACCTTGCGGATGCTGATGCTTGTTCCTGTTTTGCTTTTCATGCAGCCCCGAAAGTATTCGCGTTTGCATTTTCGGTGACGAAGAAGTTCATGAACGAGTACACTATCTCAAAGATTCAGATATACAAGGCCGATCCGCCGAAATGGCAAGCGGCGATATTCGGCAATGTCGAGAGGGATCAAGTGCCCGCCTTCTTCGGGGGAACCTTGAAGGATCCGGACGGTAATCCGAAGCTCGCCACGAAGGTGCAATAATTTAGCGAATTTACTTGAAGTTGTTTAAGTCTGCTAGAACCGAATTGACGAAGATTTCAATTCCATCCAGATTCGTTTGGGTGGTAAGGTCCCGAAAGAGATGTACGTGAACAATGTAGAGAAAGATAGACAGACTGATTTCACAACGGTGACGATACGGAAAGGTGGTAAACTGGAGCTTGATATGCACGCATCAGAAATGGGATCCTTGTTGAGGTACGAGATCGTAGAGAATTAATGTACGGCTTGGCGAGCATTAAAGATGCATTGAAACCGTTTCGTTATTAAAACACAGCTGGGAATTCCGGTCCGATGATCATGATATTAAATTTGGTATCCTGAAGAAGGACGATAACGGCTCGAAGAAAGAGGTAATACCAATTCGACGAGTGGCTGCTCATCAGTTAGATGAGATTGGAATTCTGAATTGCGAAGCACCTGCCACATGTAGGTTCACCGTTCCTATAATCGATAAGCGCATGTGCTTGTAGTAACGCCCCTGCGATTCTGTTTTAGATTCCGTCATTTTTGATAACAGTTACAGCCTCTTGAGGAACAAGAAAATACATTATTCCGTGCGAGTTATACCGCCGTCGGATTCACAAGAACTGACACAGGCTTCATGATTAACTGTAACCAGAAACGAACAACGTGAATGAGAATATTCTCTGAAGAGTTGTTAGTACATGATGGAAAACAATGGTCCAGCAATTTCACGTTTTCTTCTCTTTTTAATAATATTATTATCTAAGTAGCAAAAAATACATTCCGGTTATACAAGAGAATTTTACAAATTTTATACAAATAACTTATTTGCTCATTCTTTAAGACAATATTTTGTACGTTTCGTTTCCTTCTACTTCGCAACTGTATTAAATGCTTAATTCTTTTTATCTCTACTGGTTGTAAATGTTATTATAGTGTAAATGTAGGGTGTTTATACATGCATTATTATCAAATCTGTACTATTTGTATAAAAAAAAGGATAGGATATTCTATTGAGGTTTTGTAACAATAAACAAGAATACTATTTTAAGATAAACGATTCTGGGAGTGGCATTTATCTTTGGCAACTTACAGGACCGCTTGCCTTGGATATAGTTAGCGCACCAAAGCTGTTCTATTGTTTAATCATCTTCATCGGTGAGCAACATTTCGATAAGGTCCACTTGCAGGCACTGATCACCTTCCAGACGCTTTTGTGTGCCCCATTTAGCTAATGTTGGTAGTACTTTCAACTTGGTGGTAGTATTTGTTCGGAATGGACAGTTCAGGTCTTTCCAGCTAAAATAAAAGTAAAAAATAAAGTCTTAAAATATACTTAGAAATATTATTACTAGACAGCAGATTTATGCATTTAAAATAAAAATGAACAGGTGTGATTCAAAACAGTAATAACATTAAAAGGAATTAAAAATACCATTATATTATTTTCAACCTACTAACCATATTATAAAAGAAAATTTTTATTTTACATAAAGATTTAGATACTATTTAGATACCATCTAGATACTGTGCAAAACAAAATTCAAGTAGGTGTTTAATTTGCTATTGATTAATCCAGCACTGCATATATGGAATGATATATGTGTTATTGTATGATTTAAAAAACAGTGTTACTTACAATGCACGGTCTCCAACTTCTACTGTAACTAACTGTGTAGTATCTGGAGCTGTTTTAAATCCTTCTTCTAGGAAAGGTGCAGCTGTAATAAATATAAACAAATTTTGATTGTTAATATAGGTGGAAAGCAATTCAATGGAAACCGTTTCATTCAAGAATATTAGCCATGTCTTATCCCATTGAGGTTATATATGAAACAAACGAATATATTTCAACATCGATACCTTCAACGCAATCGGAACACCAACTTTTGCCATTGGGAAGTTTCGTACCACTGTAAAGCACGTAAACCGTTTCAGAAGGTTTGAAATTTTCCATAAATTTGAAAAAGTTCTCGTATCCTTGTACATTATGACGGACAACCATCTTTTGTTCCTTTTTTTTTTCTTGCTCCCTGTTGACGGTGAAGTTGCAAATCTGATTTCTCGTTCTTGTACTACACGTTTATGTGTAAAAACTTTTTATCAGCATCAAACTGGCAACATCCACGATGTAAGGTATTTTCAGTTGATAATAACTTCGTTGATAAGGAAACACTTTAAGAATTTATCTAATTTCGTGTAATTGTTATCGGCCCGGTGAATACACCATTGACATTAAACTTAACATTTCAATTTGGTAAAAATATAAATACGACCTTATACGTACTGTTCAAATGAATCTTTTACATGACACATGACATTTTAGATGTCTAGTTGCGATTCCCATTGCATGTTGCGTAGGACGATACGATGAGTGGTCTCGGATGATTTAAAATGACATTTATTGGGCAAACGTGTTAGTATACTATTAAATTAAAGAAAATATCGAAAGTTTTTATTTTGGCAAACGCTAGGTTAAATGCTTAAAACGTGAAATTTGAAAGGTCGAACTTTTAACTTTCTAAAAACAGAATCGAAAGCATATGCGCATTTCCGCATATACTGATTTTCAATTTTAAAGAAATTCTTGTCTAGACATTATTTTAAAAAAATAAATAGTATTTTTCGCTTTATTCATCTAATCGATTGAACATTTGGGAGTTACATTTATTGCAATATTTATTATTTCATCATTTGTATCTGATTCCTTTAAGATTCGTTAATTATTGCAATTTTTTTCAGAAAAATAAATTTTGGGCGGTTATTATTGTAGCCTATCCTGTTGAAACGAGTCCCTGAATCTTTACGCGTTCGCAGCGTACAAAGTGATTATTTTATTTTTATCATTATAGAACCTTGAACGGGAGAAATCAATTTCTATTTAAATGCCTCGCGTTTACGCAAATTATTCTATATAAAAGTTCATTTGCGTAGCTATCCTTAATTCTGTGACAACCGTGCGTGTTTAGCATCATCGGTTTCTGCGAACGGCTGCGCGTTCTAACGAATAATTTCAACGACGTCAGTCATCGTCATCTTTTTGTATTAGCGTAACTATTAAAGATGGGACATACCTTAATATAACCTGACGCGAAAGTCTGACTACAAAGATACACACAATGTTTTTAAAAAGATAAATTTAAACGTTTTATAAATATTTTTAAGAATATGATAAGATTGTATATATGCATATATATTTTCATGAGTACACATTTTTGTTCTGATAGGACAATGATCTCGGTTAATAAATAGTTTTTCACTGAATAATCGATGTTACATTTATAGTGTCATTGGTCAGAATAGGGGTAGATCTAAGGATAAAATTTAAGGTTTATTATACAGGGCGATAAAAAAATGGTCCGACAG
Organism: Agapostemon virescens; assembly: GCA_028453745.1. Classification (NCBI taxonomy): domain Eukaryota; kingdom Metazoa; phylum Arthropoda; class Insecta; order Hymenoptera; family Halictidae; genus Agapostemon; species Agapostemon virescens. The sequence goes on from CM052085.1 coordinate 5,951,577, forward strand.
CCGATAAACGGCCGAACCGAAATATGTCCGTTGTAGCCGTGCTCTGATTGGTCCATGGTTTTCATTAATAACTAAAAAACAAAGCATCAAGTCGCGAATTGATAAAGGAAAATAATGTTTAGAATCACTCGCAGAATCTCCCATTTCAATTTAAATAAATAATTTATAAAATAAATTATTAGGTTATTCGGAAAGTAATTTCGTTTTTATTTTTAATAAAATATTTAGTCGCTGTAAGAAAATCGTCTTTCAGTTTCATTAAAAAAAAACGAAATTACTTTTCGAACAATCTAATATATAGTTAACATAATATTACTAGTAAGATATAACAATTTAAAATTTTCGTGTGCATTCGTTTAAAAATCGTGCTTTTCGTATTCGTTATTTGTGCAACAAACAAGTTCGACTCGGTGAATAGTACAGTAGAATTCTGATTACCCGGTATCCGATTTTCCGGAATGTCTGATTAATCGTCGCATTCGCTCAACCATCGTTGATTATCTTTCACGTAACTATGGCCTACCGTATATGCATCCAGCAGTGACATCGATACCAAACAGTTGACGAACGAACCAAAAGGAATCGTCAGTTGTTTAGTTACAATGTAACCATACCTCTATTCTCTACTAGTTAGTCTGAATTCAGTTTTAAGTAGGTGTACCGCATTGCGTAATTCTACAACTCTATTTTCGATTTTATTCTGCTCGGATTACATTTTCAAATAAAACGGTGACTCGAAACTGCGTGAAATTACCAACGATTGAAAAATTCAATATCATAAATGGTTTCGATATGGCAATTAATATAGCTTGGCGAAAAGTTGCCGTTGAATAAATTTATAACATTTGCACGCTGTAGTAAACAGTGTGACGTCCGAGAAATAATGAGCCTGCATATACACTAAAACGACTTTTTCAATAAAAGATAAAAAAATTATGAAGCAAGCTGACATACAAACATTGTTTAAACAGCCGTCGTGCAGTACTCAATTTTCCTCTTACACTGCACTGCATCGACACCCACTGCCGATAATGTTTCAGCAATGAAAATACATATGTATACATTACAATTACATATATATATTTTCTATCTTCTATATTCATACATTCTGTTCGGCTCATATATTTTATTCCTGTCAATAAATTGCATTACCACGTCGTACACAATTGTTTTCGAAATTATATTCCTTTTATCACCTGAAAAAAAGATATTAGCATATTTGATTATATCCGACACTGTCTCAGTTCCAAGTATGACGTATAATCGGAATACTGTCGTTCTTTTGAAATTCAAACGAACCGCGCAACAGAGGAAGCCGCAAACTTGGCAATAGCGCTCGGTTGCTCCGTGGTTGTCGATTCTTTCCTGGTTTTCGATTGGTCGAGACGGCGTGCCCTCCCACTCCGATGACCTCGCGATGACGATACTACACGACCAATCAGAGTGTACACGAGGCGAGGGTGTTTGGTATGCTCTGGGACGGGGCAGCTTGTTCGCAGTAATTCAAGGTTTTGACCGTGCAACAATATTGTCGTGGTCGATCGTTTGAAAAAAGAAATCGCTAGTCTCCGAGTTCGTCGCGAGATTAATCCTCGGTTCGAAAGAAACTGCGCGTAGAATGGCCGCGGTTTTCGATATCGAGTTGCACGATGTGGACACGGTAAATAGGGACGAATCCGACGACGATGTTATCGAGATCAGCGAGGTAATTCACCATCTGCACGCGACATTGCCGCACCACTCTCACGCCTTATCCGTTCCTTGCTCTCTTTGATTATTATTCCTGCTGGCTAACACGCTCGTTTATATACCTTTTCTCGTTTTCTCACGTAGGAAGAATATGACGCGAACCCAAACATGAACGAGATCACCGAGTGAGTAAGCCTTTTCCGTGCTGGCTGTACGCGGTCGGTTCGTTCTCGCGTGTGTCCAGGCCTCGAGGTAATGACAATATTTCTACGTTTGTTAGATCGGAAGGTGTTGAGAAGGTTCTGATATCCGAGCAGAATGTCAACCGTGGCAGAAAAAGGGCTGGTCCCGAGGACTTCGAACTGTGTAAAGTTATCGGGAAGGGTGGTTATGGCAAGGTCTTTCAAGTGCGTAAAGTAACGGGTAATGACAGTGGCACGATCTTCGCGATGAAGGTAGGCCAGATCCGACGATTTATTTATCTTCTCACTGTAACACCAATGAATCCTTCGTTGACGCCGTGAAACCCGATACAATATATTCGCTTGAACTGTTTAGTTCGTTGAAAATAACATTTTCATGTTTTGATCGGAAATTATATAAGTTCTTTGTCTGCCTTTGTCTCTTTGCACATTGTTGCGTGGAATTGTGATATTTTTTTTTTTTTATTGATTGTTGGTTCAAGCATGCAACGTTATTGATTTCCTATTCCTTTTTTTTCTTTTTTCGAATTGCGTGAAATAATACGGAAATATTAAACGGGTGGTGCAGTCGTTTGACATTACCATGTGATCCATTGTGGGAGTCACAATAGTCTTCTTATGTAGCTTCTTTGACATTCGGAAATGTTTTTGACAACGTAATTATTTGGAAATCGTACATTATTATCTTATGATTAAAAGTGAAATGAAATATAAACATTTTTAGAGATAACAATCTGATATTTATCGCGAGTGTCCATATTTTTATGAATTACCTCAGATGCATTTATTTTAAACGTAGGTTTTAAGTAAGGCATCAATTATAAGGAACCAAAAAGATACAGCGCATACTAAGGCTGAAAGGAATATCTTAGAAGCTGTGAAGGTAAGTTTAGAGTTTATATACTTTTCTTCCATCAGACGAGTTATATGATTTTTAGCCGTCTGATTATCAATGTTATTTCTATTAGAAATATAAAGTAAAAATTTTACTTGTCAATGATATATTTATAGTAATGTTCATATAATAGCTAACATGTAGTAAGTAATAGAAAGATATATTCAAATACATGTATACTTATGTCTGGCAGCATCCTTTCATCGTAGACCTTATGTATGCTTTTCAAACGGGTGGGAAATTGTATTTGATCTTGGAATATATGTGCGGTGGTGAATTGTTTCGACATTTAAACGATGAAGGGATTTTCCTTGAAGAAACTGTTTGGTAGGTTAAATCTGATACAGTCGTTTATGTAATTATAATTTTAACTTCACATTTTCGATTATTGGGAATACTTTGTATGCATTTTGTTTGTGCAGTTTCTACTTGTCTGAAATAATATTGGCTCTCCAACATCTACATTTACAAGGAATAATTTATAGGTATTCACATTTTGCATATACGAATGTAATCACATTTTATATTAGATTACTGACATATTAATAATCTTCCAGAGATTTGAAACCAGAGAATATTCTATTAGATGCTGAAGGACATATAAAATTAACTGACTTTGGTTTGTGTAAGGAACATATACAGGATGATACTGTTACACACACATTTTGTGGCACTATAGAATATATGTAAGCAATCTTTATTTAATGCAACTAGGGTTATAACACTTTAGTGAACTAAATAATATGTAGAAAAACATTAAAGGGCACCAGAAATCTTAACAAGAAGCGGTCATGGAAAAGCAGTAGATTGGTGGAGTCTTGGAGCTTTAATGTATGATATGCTCACAGGTTCAGTAAGTATTTTGAAATAGACAGTCTTGGGCTCTTTTCATGAATTCATTTTTATCTATAACACTGTACATTAGATAGTGATCTATTACATATTTTTCATTATCAGTGAACTCATATATGCATATATATATATGTATATATTTAATATATAATTTTTGATGAAGTACTTGCTGCAAGTATACCAAAACTTATTTAATTTTTAGCCACCATTCACATCTGACAATAGAAAGAAAACAATCGAGAAAATTCTTCGTGGAAAATTGAATCTTCCACAGTACCTAACACCAGATTCTAGAGATCTTATTCGGAAGCTGTTGAAGGTTAATTTAAGAAATTTTTTACTCGATTATTTATCGAATGAAAATACAAAATTTGCGTGTAACTTCTTTAGAGGCAAGTTGCCCAGAGATTAGGATCCGGTTCATCAGACGCTGAGCAAATAAAGAATCACCAATTTTTCAAGCATATCAATTGGCACGACGTCATTTCCCGAAAGTTGGAACCGCCTTTTAGACCAACATTAACGAGCGAGGATGATGTGTCACAATTTGATAAAAAGTTCACAACATCCGCGCCAATAGATTCTCCGCCAGAGTACACATTAAGTGAATCGGCTAACAGAGTGTTTCAAGTATGCATTTTTATTTTAGCTCATTTTTTTTTTGCGATCAGGTGATTGGAGGAAAGTTTGAAACTTACAAAAAATTGTATTGCTTTCAGGGATTCACGTATGTAGCACCTAGTATACTAGAGGACATGTATTCGCAACCGCGAGTGATAAACGCCAGAAGTCCACGTAGAGGTAATATACGCGGTTTTTCACCGCGAACAACTCACTTTCATTTACATAATACACACGTACAAACTCATAGGTGAGTAACTTTTTGTTTGGCATTATGTCACTTATTACGCGTTACGGTTCATTTGGTATGTTGATACCATTCATCTTTGTACGCGAAACAATGACGGTCCCGATACTTTGTAGACATAATGGAGTCGGACACGGCAATATGGAGGATACAGAGATGATCGAGATAGGCCAACTGCCACTTTTATCATAGTGGAAAATGCTTAGCATTTGGGCCTAACTGCTGGATATCCATGACCAAATCCTTGTGTCTCAGGGAGGGATTTTATAAAAGTATAGATGGAGTAGCAAAAGGATAGGTCCAAATATCCGGTACTTCGTTGGATATCCAGCAGTTAAAAATTTAGCTAATTTTTTTTTTAATCAAATTTAATTATAACAAAGGTACTAATTAAGATTATGCTTTAAGAACAGCGACGCAGCAGTTATTTGGTAGCACGTAAAAAAGCGTATGTATATAAATAAATATATGTATTCGTAGAATAGATATATGTATTTGTTTGTATACATACATCTAAGTGAAAAAAGTTCGGAAGATAAGATAATCAAGAAAGGAAGATTTTATTTACTTATTTGTCGTTAGTTACGATGTGCTGAACGTTCTAACGAGATCCATTTATTCGCATACATTTATAGTCGAAATACTGCACACGTTTCATTGTCCTGTTAATACGTGTAATGATCTATTGTTTTTTTGTAAATACTGATCCGTAGGTTGGTTGGATGTTCATGTATAGATACACTGTTACGTACTGGCACCCGACGATCATAAAATTTTTCGTTAATATTGTTCCGTCTACAACTTTGGCTAATTTCGTCATCATCCATGGGTAAACAAAAGTTTTATCTATTTCGTCCCACAGATCTGGTCTTTCCTTAAGGGTTGTTATTTCTGATCGTGTAAGATCAGATAATATTGTAAGTAGTATGCACGGTTTTATAGAATATGCTACATTATGTAATGCTGGCAATGAACCAAAAACTTTCTCAATCTTGATGGTGTATTTACAATGGTCTGATGGCTGATGATTAAATTCTTCTCTTATTTCTGTATCCACGGGTTTATCTTTCTTCAACTCAACAGGGTTAGTAGTACTTAGGTTGACTATTTCTGTAAATGCATCATATATGGTCTTCCTTGGGTACCTAAGGGACAACAGGACCGCATCCTCCAGGATATTTCCGGTTGAGGTCTTGTTCTTGTTCCAATTGGTGACATCAGCTGACAAGTATTGAGGGTCGTCTGTTGGCAAGTAACAGACCTTTGAGTATTGAATATCTCTTTCTCTAGTGACCCCCGTGAGATCACTCTTTTCGATCCAGTTGTTTGCTCTTGTTTCAAGATGCTTCATACATTGTTCTTGATAGGTTTTATCATCTAGATCAGTATCATAAATCCTACATAAAATCTCAAGGGTTTTTGGACTAAGAGTAATTGGACTAATGTTATCGTTTCTTGCACTGGGTTGAAAATTTAATTGTCTACTAGGAGGGGTAACTGGTTCTACTTTGGATTGAAACCTTCCTACCAGAGTTCTCAACTTATTGTTCACCTCTCCTAGCTCTCTCTCGAATGAACCCATTATAAAATTATTCTTTTCTACTTGTTGCTGAACCGAACTCTCAAAGTACAATTTTTAGAATGATAATTTCGTGTAATATACTGTTTGCTTTGTTGCACGCATTTAACGATAGGTGTGATGTCTTTCTTCGTCTGTAGGGTCGAATATAAAGGTAATGTTGGGTATGGTTATTGTTTTAACGAAAAATTTTACGGTCGTCGGGTGCCAGTACGTAACAACACTAACGTCATTCATGCTAAGTGCGACAGACTGAAAAATTCCAGCACTTTTAGAGACTTGAAAAATTACCACTGTTGAAACAAATTTGAGATTCAACCATCCTGTAACACTTGTATATTAAAAAAAAAAGAGGGAGGGGGGGTACAAAAAAATGAAGAAAAGAACGAAAAAAAAACTGTACACGGCAAATGTAATTTAATCGCGGTGTATGTGATTGCTTAAATGTGATTCATTGAAAATGGACAAAAGACAAATAGACTTAATAACAAAGATTCACAGCTGCCACTACCGCTCCGCCGCTCAAAATTCCATATCCGCTCGTTCATTCGAAAATAGCAAAAGAGAAAAAAACGAAAGGAGAAGAAGAAAATAAGAAATTCTATTGTCAGCAGTAATAACGTTTCCATGGCAATAATGTGAAAACAATAACGTGTCTACGTGGATAGACATAGACAGTGTTTATGTAATACTGCAATGGAATTGCATTTGTACAATTGAAAGTTCCTACGAAGCGTGAGTTAAAAATGCAGCATGCTCTGATCTTCAAGCATACAAATATTTTTTCGTAGAAGCCTTGTTTATCCATATATATGTGTACAAAAAAAAGAACCACCTTTATTTAACCGTTTACGCCTTGAAAAAAAGAAAAAGAAATGGAAAAGAAGAAGATAGGACAAACAGCTTTGTTGTGATTTTTGTGTAATTAACAGAAAAAAAATATTTAGTGTGAAAACAAGTTACCATGGTAACAATGTTACTGCGAAACGTTGACTCTGCGACGAGACGAGGGTATAGATCATATTTAACACTCGTGTTCACATGTTGTTCAGTGTGTCATCATACTATCGCAATTTATTTAAATAATATCTATTCGTTACATATATTTGTACATTATTAAACACTAATATATATGTATATATATATAAAAGTATATATGTATATATATATATGTATATGTATGTGTATGTATATACATATGTATATGTATGTATATATACATATATTGATTTGACGTACACATACGATAAATAGTCAAAGATAAAATAGTGTAAAGATTAAGCGTTCAGAGTGACTGTTTACCGCTCACAGAAACAAAAAAAAAAAGAAACTTTAAACTACCCAAGTGTTCACAGGCCATACTAGCCGACATATTACAATTTTAACTAATATACAGCGAAAATATCATGGTCGAAATATTCGATCGAGTATATAAGTTTCTCGTTGCGGTTAACCAGCGACCACCGAGAATTATCTCCTTCTTTCATTCTGTTTTGTTATGAATTTGATAAATCGCATTTTGACTGTGCACAAGCAAAACAAAATGCGTGCAGTACACACTGTGTTCGAAAGTCTGTGATTACTATTTTATTTTCGATTATCTAGCCAATTTATTCTAGCGTTTGAAACAAACAAAAAAGAAAAAGGTATCATTATACTATCCTGTTTTGGATTCAATCGCTTCTCTTTAATCGTTTGGGCTTACCAAGATTGTGTACTTTTATTTTAAGCGGTTTGCAATCCCGAACTTTTGAACAGAATTAGTGTACGCACACGATTATACGCTATTCAATGCTGTATACCGGTTTTCTCGATAAGAATTCGCTTTTTTTCTTTTTTTTTTTAATAATGAATTTCTTCGATTTAAAAATAAAATAATTCATTACGTTGTAAAATGTTATACAACAGAATAGGCCGAGAGCAATATGATTAATCGGTTTGTAACAAGCTGAATTCTTATAGGGAAAACGGTACTGTAAAAAGAAGCATGGATTCAAAGACGATAATTTACAAGTATTTTCTTTTCCGTATGTATCGAAGGGACAATGTATTTTCGATGTTGAAACAAGAATCTGTCTACAGAGTCGAGGTCAGAGTTGATTATGTGTAACGACGTGAAACGTTTCACTCGTAAAATGTATTTAGAACTTGCTGTACTAACGATGTTCGTTGTTTTCGTTACATTGTTGTAACGGGTTCTAGTAAATTAGGATTTAATTATAGTATCGATGAAAATAACAGTTGCGTTTATAACGACCTGGTAACGTATTACCACATCTATTTAATCTATGTTCTATAATTTTTGTTTTCTTTTCTTTTCTTTTTTTTTATATATAACTGAGAACATTGTACAAGTTCAAGTATCGTTTTGAAATGTGTCACAAAATCTGTCAAATCTGGAAACTCGATCATTCATCGTGAAATCATGAAAAAGCTTTGTAGGTAGATTCTACTAATGTGCTGCTTGGAACCGACCCTTGGTGCTGATACTCATTGATTTGATCAGATTCTAAACGGCCTGAATACTGTCAGATTCATTTTTATACGTAAAGAAAAAGAGAAAAAAGAGATACGGATCGAAAAAGATGAAACAATTACGAGAATAGCACGTAGTGCTCTATATATTTAGATCTACATGTATATTACGTTCTCTTGTAGCGTTCGTATGCGTACAGAACGAATTTAGCAGAAATTAAGTTTTATTTTTCCACGCGTTTTTCTTTTCGATGGTGTAGTATTCCGAGAGAAGAAGCGTTTATGGTTACCCATGGCACAAGAATATTTTAGTTAAGTGCTTAAAAAAGAGCGAGAGAGAGAGAGAGAGAGAGAGAGAAAGAAATGAAGAAAGAGTGTCATCGAAACGATGTATAAACAACACTAGCCATTGGCCAGATGAAGTGATAAATGGTTTAATGCTTCCAATTAAAAGAAATATAGATTCTTCAATTGACTTATTGCTACCATGGTTTGTAATCCTCTAAATCGTATTTACAAATAAATACAATGATTTGTGACATATATCTTGCATCCTCATTCAATATACATCCTAATTTCATCCCATTCCAATCTAGTTATTTCAGTTTTCTTCAAACAGTGATTTTTCTTCGATGCGTTTCTATTACCTATAAACATTAAAAATCTGTATAACAAAATAAAATTCTACCAAAAAATTCATCAATACATATCTGAATAAATTTACCCGCCAAGGTTGTTCAAATTGTAGAGTGTGGCGCCCCGCGTGTCGAAAGAACGGTGCGTGTACATCGAGCGGTTATGGTTATGAGTGCGTTTCAGGAGTCTTATTTTTGAAACGGACCCTAATAGGTTAACATGTTACGGTAGGTGGGTGGCGGGTTGTAAATCGATGCCGCTCCTCGCGAGTACTACGCAGCGACTTTGTTGCAACAATGGTAATGTTACCGATGGAAGGGTTAGAGATGTTGATACCGAACGCAATGTGACTGGCAAAGGACATTTAGCACGCGCGTGGCGTGCCATAGTAATGGGATACACTGCACGCACGTGCATGCAACGAGTATGGAGAAGGAACGTCATTAGCGTGGGCGGGACTGCGTGGTAGAGGATTCATGGACAGTTGAGCGGATCGCGGATGATCCAGCTCGATCATCACACCGCTTCGTGTTTCGAGAGTCGATTGCGAGCTATTGCAGCTACGCGCATCTCCTAGTACATGGAAACGAGATGAGATCGTGAAGGTATACGCGTTTGCGAAACCAGACCATCGAGCATTCGCATCGATGTTCCTCACGAGGATCGATCGGAGGTTGCACCGTCCTAGTGTATCTCGATAAAATGTTGACAGTTTCGATAACTAAAGTGACCGGAATCTCGACGCGTTAGAACCGAAGTCGGCCTGTAATCGTCACGGAGTGCGAGTCCAGTTTCGAATTCGAATGTAGTCGTAAGAAATTCCATTCCGGAGGGGTTACGGTTACATCTCAGGTAAAATTGGCAGAGTATTTAAAGAAGAGGACCCGGCACGCACGATTTTCAACGGTGCCCGGAAATTTTGTTGCTGCCTATAGGCGAGTCTATGCTTTCTCAACCAAAGCCGAGCTTTCTCTTTAATAAGTTCCGAATTGCGTTAGCGGCGATTTCAATAGACGAGCGCACGGTTTTCGATCGACGTGTAATTGGCAGGATTAAAGATTTGTATCGGATCTTTGGTTAGGTGGGTGCCTATCTTTGGACCGGTTGATATCAAAGGTCTAGGTCGGGTAATTTATAGGTGGCTTCGTATAGTGCGAGCAAATGTTGGGAATTTTAATATTCGGCTGCTAAACGACCAGAGGAATTAAATACAAATCGCTTTAAACAGTTTCGATCGAGAATCTGATTCGCGGTTCGAGCAAACGTTTCGCATCGACGCGCGGTGCGGTTGCTTCGATGTATTCGTTTATTTTTCGGTTACGGAAATTTATGCATCATAGATAAATTCTAAAGATGAGGCTCAGCTTGGGTGTGGACACGATCGTCAACAAACGGCGCGATGATTCATCGTGATAATTTGAATACAGGTACGCGGTTGTACTCGAATCGGTTGACCAAGTGCCAGTATCGTGAACGACGTCAGTGCCGCGGCTAACTTCCGGTCTTCGACGCCGGCAAATCGAAATCGAACGAACGATTTTTCCTCGAAGATTCCCAAAGAACTCGCGAACGGTTCGAGGATCGAATTAACCCCTCGAGAAACAATCTCGACAAACCGATAATCGTGGGATGCAACGGAACAGAGGTTAGTAAACCGACGAAAGTTATTAACAATCTACGAACACATTGTCGATCGATTAATCGCGGGATTCATATTAGATAAGTGAAAGTGATCCTATGCAGGACGAATATGGCATCGCGACTCGTGCGAATTCAATTATTCGATTGTTCGATTATTCGATCGCATAGTCGGATCCTGGCAGCGGTTTAACCTCTTCAGGCACGGAATTTTAGAAAATCAAATTGCACGTAGCGATTGCAAAATTTCCAGGGGGAGAGGGGGGGGTTTGAAAAATATCCCACGGTGTACTTTCGCGCGTTAGAAAGGTGGGGCACATTTAATGCACCGCCGTGCCTCGAAGATGTAACGCGGAATTTAACGCGCCACCATTTAAATTCTAATAACGATCTGTGTATTTACTAGAGCGCGCAGTGTGATTTAGACGGTGCGACCGGTGCAGTGGTTCGTCGATCTCTGTTCAACGGATTTTAACGGCACGCTCAAACGGATAAATCGTCCAAGATGGTGCGCATGGCTCGTCTCTCGCACACCGACGAAGAAGCGGCGAAGGTGAGATAATTAACGGTGTTAGTATCTAATGGGAATCGCGCGGGTTATGCATAGCGAAGGGCAGACGAGCGTTTACCTACAGCTATGCGTACGCTCGTCGTGTACCGCGTTAGTCATAGATATTTGGGGCCCAAACAGAACCGGAAATGGAGCCAAAACAGCTCCCAACTTTCCCGTTCACTGGCGTTAGACCTAATTCCAATCGAAATATTTATAAATAACGGTCTACACAGTTATTCCTCTACTATGCAGAGGCACTGTTGGAATTTATTTTATAAATAGAAGAAAATTAATCTGTTATTTCTTTAGAAGGAAGGATCGTTTGAATCGACTTTTGATATACATTGCATGTTGTCCCCGGTATGGGACCCTCTCGATTTTCTGCTGTTCATATTGGACTGTTGCTCCTCTGTTTCCGGTTTCTTGTTTTATTCGCGACGTTTCTTTCAAACGAAATTTTCTAATGAAATATTAATTCTATTTCGTATACAGATAAAGTGTGTGCTTTTATCATATATTATATAATTAACGCTAGGATTTACGGAGCACTAAAAATGGCTATTTCACATAATTTTATAGAAATAATGAGAATTTCTTTATAGAAATTTTTAGCCATTTTTTTTATAATATATAATCAGAGAAATAAATCTGTTTATGGATGATTTTTTTCAATCTTGCTAAAGGTAAATAAAATAGTTTAGGTCGTTTTTGAAATGACCCTTAAACCTTGTGTTAATTGGGTAATTAACATTGCCTAATTATTATTAATTATTTTTAATTATTATCGTTTATTATAGTTAATTATTATTGATTGATACTGTTATTAATGAGATGAAGAGAATTACACGTGAACGACAGAATTGAATTAAAAAAGATGTGCAGAATATGTATATTTTTAAATAATTTTTTTAACAGGTTATATGAGGGTCTACCATGCGAAAAAAATAGCGGAAGGTTCTCAAAGATCTAGGAACTAAGTAGTGGAGCTAATCCTCGTCATTCAGGGCCTAATTGGTCTATTATTCTCCATCTGTCCAATCCACCCTTATCTGCTCAAGAATGTGCATCCTCTCTCCAAACAATTGCTGAAGCCTTAATTGATTAATCGACATGATAATTACCTTCGAAGGGTTGTACTAGCGATTTCAAAGAATTTCAGTAGGAAATTAACAGTACAATGCATTATATATTTTATAATG
>CM052085.1:5982290-5992509 GCA_028453745.1 Agapostemon virescens
AAGGCTTTAAGAAATGCTTCTTTCATCTCAATATTAAATAAGGAAGAAAACTGAAGGCTTCAAGAAATGTATCTTTCATCTCAGAATTGAAAGGAAGAAAATTGAAGGCTTCAAAAAATGCTTCTTTCACCTCAAAATTTAAAAGGAGAATATTGAATGCTTCAGGAAATTTTTTTGTTCACCTCAAAATTTAAAAGAAGAATATTGAAGGCTTTAAGAAATGTTTTTTTCATTTCAATATTAAATGAGGAAGAAAATTGAAAGCTTCAAGAAATGTTTGTTTCACCTCAAAATTTAAAAGAAGAATATTAAAGGCTTCAAGGAATACTTCTTTCATCTCAATATTAAATAAGGAAGGAAATTGAAGGCTTCAAGAAATGTTTTTGCTACTCCAATATTTAAATTCAGAAAGTAATTTCGTTAGGGATTGTACTTTACTATACTGCGTTCGATAACGAGATATTACTTAGTTCTTGGAGACCCGAGGACGAACCAGCATCCACCTCTTCTGGCGCTGGGAATTTTGTTTTACCGGTGGCACAATGTCATTGCGGCCAGGATACAGAAGGAACATCCGTACATGAGCGACGAAGATGTCTTTCAGAAGGCGCGACGTATTGTTGTGGGAACACTTCAGGTGAGGGTCGCATATATTACATTCAACGATTACTATACAAATCTTTTATTCAATTTCTGACTCTATCACACAAACACCTGATTCTTCGACCGATTAAAACTATGTCTAAAATATCTGAAAGCAGAATTGTTCAAATCCAATCTTCAACCCTTTGCTATGCCATTTTCTTTGCAACTTGTAGCGATTATAACGTTTTCAGGTGTAACATTTATATTCGTTAAACATTATTTATATTAATTATTTATATTTATTTATATTTCCAATTTTGGAAAAATGAATCCGCAGACATTTGTAACAGCATTGCACATTTTTCTCGCCGTGTTTTGCGCATTGAATTACGCCGGCAATTAGAAACAATTGCAGTAGAATAATTAATGGGACTGCGGGGTTTTTGCGAGTCCACGTACAGTTAATTAGAGTGACATAACAGCCGTAATACTTCTCTGTCTCCTTCGCACGGCGAACCGTCACCTCGCTCCCGGCACACCGTAATCCTATATCGCGTAACTGTATATTGCCACCGTCACTCGATACACTAATTTTATACTGTTTGAGAAATTAATGTGGAATCACATGGCATAACATTTGACGAAATCCCTCGAGAACGTATAACGAGAACCACAGTGGCCTGCCACTAACAGAAATGTTTCTTTTACAGAATATCATACTGTACGAGTATCTGCCGATACTCCTGAACGAAGATCTGCCACGTTACTCTGGATACAAGCCGGATCTTCATCCAGGGATCAGTCACATATTCCAAAGTGCTGCCTTTCGATACGGACACACCCTCATACCCCCTGGAATATACCGTCGCGACGAAAACTGCGAATTCAGGAGGACCAACACCGATCAACCCGCCATAAGGCTGTGCTCCACTTGGTGGGACTCGAATGTGAGCCCACAATTCGTTTGAAGAATGATACCGAAAGATTCTCCTACCCTAAAACACAATATTGCGAGCTTAGAGTTCGCACAGAGTTTTGTTTCCCTTCTGGCGAGGTCCACAAATTTATAGAGAAAGAAGAAATCGAATTTAACACTAAACCTACCGAGCAGTAAACTTGGCTAATGTATGTTGTCCTATAAAAGTGACAAAAACTAATTTATTTGGATTTTGTGCAATTTTTATTACAACGTATGTTGGACTAGAAAAATCCATCGAATCGATTCCTGCGAAGACAATGTTGTAACGTCAGTAATTGTAAAATAGAAAATCTGGGAAGGGTCGTTTGACCTCTTACAGTAGGTTTAGTATTAAGCTTGCCATAAGCAATCAAAATTAATTCTTAAACTGTTACGTCTGTCGCAAATGGAAAGCAGAATTATTTGAGTATAGTAAATTTGATTAGACTTTGTAAGGTGCTAGAAATGTGGGAGAGTATTTTTAAAATCATTCTTCAGCTTTGCTAGTTGTATTTTATTCAAGGAATTATTTTGAGTCTATGCTTTGCAGGAAGTTTTAACGAACAGCACGATCGAGGAGCTCATAATGGGGCTCGCTTCTCAAATAGCTGAGAAAGAGGACAATCTTCTGGGCACCGACATCAGGAACAACCTCTTCGGCCCCATGGAGTTCTCCAGGAGAGATTTGGGAGCTCTAAACATCATGCGCGGGAGGGACAACGGACTTCCGGATTACAACACCGCCAGAGCTCACTTCAAACTATCTCGTCGGAAGACTTGGAACGAAATCAACCCCGAATTGTTCAACAAGAATCCTTCTCTGTTGCGTACTCTGGTGGAGATTCACTCGAACAACTTGAACAACGTAGACGTGTATGTCGGTGGGATGTTAGAGTCTAGATCAGGTCCTGGGGAACTGTTCTCCGCGGTTATCAAGGAACAGTTTCTTCGGTTGAGGGACTCTGATAGGTTCTGGTTCGAAAATGAAGAGAACGGGTGAGCAGATTTATCGGTTCCACGAAGCAATTTGTTTGCTCAGTGAGGTGTGCGACTTTTATTCGGGATTTAGCTTAAATTCTTTAATGTATTGAATTCCTGGGATTCCTAAATATAACAGGATTCTCAAATATATTGAGTTTCTCAAATACATAAGGAATTTATAAATATATTGGGATTCTTCAGGATTTTGGGGATTTTAGAATTTATTGAAATTCCCTAGAATTTTTGGGATTCTCTAATGTATTGAAATTTCCAGGATCCCCAAATATATAGGGGTTTCTCAAATATGTAAGGAATTTCCAAATGTATTAGGATTTCTCAAAATTTTGGGGATTTTAGAATTTATCGAGATTCCCTACAATTTTTGGAATTCTCTAATGAATTGAAATTCCTAAGATCCCCAAATATATCGAGTTTCTCAAATATGTAAGAAATTCGAGAGTTCCAGTAAGTTTGAGAATCCAGAAATTTTTTAAAATTAGCATTTTCCGATTATCGCACACTCTTTGCCGAGTTTCAACTGGGATAGTGTACTGTAAAGCAACGTTACTCTTCAGGATCTTCACTAAAAGCGAAATCGAAGACATCCGTCATGTGAGCATGTGGGACGTGATAGTTAATGCCACTGGAATCCTGTCGGAATCTGTACAGAGGGATGTGTTTGTGTGGCAGGAGGGTGATCCTTGTCCTCAGCCTTATCAGTTGAATTCCACGATGCTAGAACCCTGTGTTCCTCTACAGCGCTATGATTACTTCGAGGTGAATATCAAACTACGATAACGTGTTCAACCAGCCCTAATAATATGCTGGAAACCGATTATCCCGAATAGACAGTGGTCTTTATGCGAAAGAAAAATTATCCAAGTGGATTATGTGAAACAGAAATTGAAACTGTGCTTCTTCTATTGGTAATTTTAATGATTAGAAAACAATACCATGCTTAACGTAGCATGGTGTAATAATGTACAATAACTTCCCTTGTAAGGAGCGTAGAGCATCAATTATCCAAGTCTCGATTATCTGAATCGTCGATTATCCCAATCACTGTTGCATCGACGCCATCCCCACCACTTCATAGAACTAGTGTAGCGGTATTGATGTAGCAATCGGTATATACTTCTATGTAAGTGCTATGTCTCGATTAATCCAACAATTCCACTTCACGAAACATCTCTGTACCCAATTGATTCATATAATTGACGCTCTACTGCATTTTTTTATGAAATTGTATCCATCACTTGGCAGACATGCAGAAGTTAGATCAGACTAACAAGGGAAGTTTGCTAACTGTAAATTCAATGTTGAACCTACCAAACATTTAAATTAGCTGTTGCGTATTGTCTTATAAAATTGCCTAGATTTAATTCATTCGTTCATTCTTACTACCTCTAGCCAGAAATACGTGATCAAAATCATGTATATGATTGATAAACGAATTATTTGGGTGTGTATTAATACTAAACCCATTGGGCATTACATTTGCCTAATATATATTGTTTTATAAAAATGATAAGTAAATTATTTGGACATATATTAATACTAAACTTATCGAGCATTAAATTTGCTTAATATATATTGATTTATAAAAATGATAAGTGAACTATTTGGACATATATTAATACTAAACTCTAAGAAGGCAGTTTTGTAACTTCCACAATTGCAAAATAAAAAACCTGAAAAGGGTCGTTTGACTCTCTGTGGTCAAACCTAGTGTTAGAAAAACCCCAGACTTAGTGTTAGAGAATGCTAGAACTTTGTAGGCGAGTAGTAATTGAGTTTGTAATTGAAACATTGAATTTTTTAAGGGAAGCGAGCTGGTGTACATCTACGCCTGCGTGTTCCTGGGCTTCGTGCCGATCCTGTGCGCCGGTGCTGGTTACGGTTTGGTGAAATTACAAAATCGCCGTCGGCGAAGACTGAAGATCCTCCAGGAGGCGATCCAGAAGCGTCGCGACGGGAAGATCTGCGTGGACAAGATGATCGTGCGCGAATGGTTGCACGCTAACCATCGCAGGCTGGTCAAGGTGAAATTCGGCCCGGAAGCCGCCCTTCACATCGTCGATCGGAAAGGGGAGAAATTGCGCACGTTCGACTTCAACGACGTGAACACCGTAACCATGGAGGAGTCCCAGGTGATTGCGGCAACCGGCTCCGTTTCCACCGCTTTTATGAAACCCTCGAATCCGCTCTGGGGAAACAGCTCGAGTGGAATCGGCTTGCGCAAGCTCGGCTCTCTTCGCCGTGAAAATTGGACGCAACGGGAATCCGTGAGCTCGCTCGAAAATTCTATCCGAAAACGAAACATCGGTCGAGGCAACGCGAATCTTTGGCAACTACACGCTTTCGTGAACCGGCTCGATATTCTTGCCTCACACGGAGGAATTACGCTGTCTGGAATTGCGATCGCGAGTCTTTGGACCATTTTTGTAATTGTACGATGCTCGACACTTTCATCGTCAACCACGCGTGGACGATGGAATTATTTATTCACGTTTAACGATTCTAACGTTAACCCTTAGCGCTCGAATGATGATTCCGAAGTGTCGTTAAAAATTGCTAAACTATTATTCAAGACAATTTTTACATCGCTATGTTTGTATTTAAGGAGCAGAATTTAACTGTTTTAACTGCAAAGTTGTTAGTTTGTCAGTGAAAGTGTTGAGACTGATTCGTTGATTCAGTAATTTTTAAAATGTCTTTTTTGATCTTGTTTCATAATCGAAAATTGTACATTTTACATGCGACAAGCTAACAGTAAAACCTTGCCCGTGCAAGATTCGAGCTTGAATGATGTGTCACGTCTCGGGGCCTGGCTGAGAACAATGACTTCCCTTTTAGGAAAATGGGAATGGTCATCGCAAGGCGTTGGTGCTCCTCCGTATACCGCGAGACTACGACCTTGTCCTTGAGCTGGATTCCCTGGCCTCGCGTAGAAAGTTCATTGCGAAACTGGAGGCATTCCTGGCGTCCCATAAGAAGCACATCACGCTGTCCCAGGTCGGCCGGGACATTATGCTTGCGAAAGCGGAAACGAAGGAACGTCGCCAGAAGAAACTCGAGCAGGTCCGCCTTTCCCTTTAACCGGACCGAGTTTTTCTCGGGTATACCGAATCGATGTTACCTGTTTCTCCGTATCGCGAGAGTAACGGAAGCATAATTTTGATTGCAGTTCTTCCGGGAGGCTTACGCTCTCACCTTTGGTCTGCGACCTGGTGAAAGGCGACGGCGTTCCGAGGACAGCGACAGCGGGGAAGTCGTCACCGTGATGAGGACCTCGCTTTCTAAAAGCGAGTTCGCCAGCGCGCTCGGCATGCGGGCGGATGCTGTCTTCGTGAAAAAGATGTTCAACATCGTCGATAAGGACAGGGACGGCCGCATTTCCTTCCAGGTTGCTTCCTCGTTTCACTCGAACGCTCTGCGTGCCACTGGTTACTCGATAAACTCTTAATTGGAAAGTGGAAACTGTTCGACAGGAAGGAACATTGCCAAGCTCCATTGTAACACAATCACTGGCTCGTTAACCCTGCGTACTATAATACTGAATTAGACACTGAATTAGGCGACTTCTCAATTGAATCGTAATGCAAGGGGCTAGTTGATCTAGTGCAATTTGAAACAGTGGATAAAATAATGTGTTACCACTTTGACATTATTAACACTATGACCGCCATGTCATTTAAGGTTTCCAGATGAATTTTCATGTTTTGTATTCGTTATACCTAAATGCATGGTAATCTAGAAAATGTAAGAAGGTTGAGGGACTACTTCAATTTTTATTTCATTTACTAACTTTCTTACATTTTATGGAATTTTTGTGGCTGCTAGTTTGGCAGTCAAGGTATTAATATACTGAGTAGATAAAAATGTTAATACATTATTTCCAACTTACTAAGATTGTCAAAGAAAGAAAGCATCTTCCAACGCAACAATTGTTCATTGTAAAAGCCATTCAGAGATACCTTCTTTCTTTAAATAATTTAAATATACTGGAGGCAGAACATTGACATTCTCAGTGTTCATTATTTTAAATTTGACCTACTCAAATCTGTCAGAACTGCACAGAATCCTCAGAGTATCAATATCAAAGAGTAACAAATGAAAATAGTATCATTGTAAAGGAAATTGTTGGGAGATTTTAATTTACTGAAATATTTTTTGAAGGAATTCCTGGACACGGTTCTTCTGTTTTCGAGAGGGAAGACGGAGGACAAGCTGAGGATCATCTTCGACATGTGCGACAAGGACAGCAACGGAGTGATCGACAAGGAAGAATTGTCGGAGATGCTGCGATCGTTGGTAGAAATTGCACGAACCACCAGTTTGTCCGACGACCATGTTACAGAGCTGATAGACGGGATGTTCCAAGTAATTTCACGATCAAGATTCTTTCGTTGTTACAACATGCTGGCCAGTGCTTGGAAATGATCCCATTTTCTAGGATGCCGGGCTCGAAAGGAAGGATTACCTCACGTACAATGATTTCAAGCTGATGATGAAAGAGTACAAAGGCGATTTCGTGGCGATCGGGCTCGATTGCAAGGGCGCGAAACAGAATTTCCTGGACACCTCGACGAACGTGGCACGAATGACCAGTTTCCATATTGATCAACTTCCGCCGGAGGATTCGAAGAGCTGGACGAGGAAACAGTGGGACGCCATGTCGACATTCCTCGAGGAAAACCGTCAGAACATATTCTACCTGTTCGTTTTCTACGTTACCACGATCGCCTTGTTCGTCGAGCGATTTATATGTTAGTATCTGCTTTACATGGTTACGAGATTTCGAAAGTTCCGTTACGCAAGGAAACTTGCAGAGCTCGTTTAACATTCGACAAAAAAAAAAGTTGTAGAATCAGAGAAAAGAGAAACACGGTGTGAATCATTGTGCACTTGCAATATGTAACAGTTTCGATTCTTATAGATAAAATCACTCTTCAATTGAATCAAATGAAATTGCTGCGTTAACCCCTTGCTGTATTATAACGAGTCAGCCTCTGAAGATTTTAGACAAGATCAATATTTAATCAGTTATTAATTAATATTATAGCAGCAGAAAAGATATAAACTGTCTGTTCCATTTTGTAATATTTTTAGGGACAAAGATGTTATAATAATTTTGGTTGCAAAGAAATTGGCAGGGCAAGGGGTTAATAATTTATAGTTATATAATAGATTTATATTAATTTATAAAATTGTTATATTATTGTTATATACAATTTATAGTTATAATTTATAGAATTCTTTCACGTGCTTAGATACATTATTTTCATTCGTTTCAGATTACTCGTTCATGGCAGAGCACACAGATTTGAGACACATAATGGGAGTAGGCATCGCCATCACCAGAGGATCGGCAGCTGCGTTGTCCTTCTGCTACAGTTTGTTGCTGTTAACCATGTCTCGCAATCTTCTGACCAAACTGAAAGAATTTTCCATCCAGCAGTACATTCCACTGGACTCGCACATACAGTTCCACAAAATAGCCGCGTGCACTGCTTTATTTTTCTCTGTTCTGCACACCGTTGGCCACATGGTAAACTTCTACCATGTCTCCACGCAACCGTTAGCTCACCTGCGTTGCTTGACGAGTGAACTCAGTTTTCCCAGCGACGCTCGATTAACTATTTCCTTTTGGCTCTTCAGAACTGTAACAGGTGATCTTACAGATGACATTAACGCTTTAGCTACCGGAAATCTATTACCAGATCTTTTGATAATTGTATATTCACACAGAGATTAATATTTTGCTGAATACATTAATTATTGGACTGTGGATTTTTAATTGCAAGATACAGAAGCTGCATAGGCAATAATTTATTTTTTAAACAATTGTAGCCTGCTGGAAATGATACAACAATATTATCTTTAAATGTTCCTGCAGTTTTTCTTTTGTATCATATGGTGTTCTTTATATTCTTTTTATCATAAAAAGTTCGTTTATTTGAAAGTCACTGCCAGTAGACAAAGCGTTAAAATTAATTATAAAAATTACTGTAACGACAATTGTAATTGACTGTTTACTATTTTCAGGCTTGACCGGAATATTACTGTTCATCGTGATGACTATAATTTTTGTATTCGCCCATCCGACTATTCGTCAAAAAGCCTACAAATTCTTCTGGTCGACTCACAGTTTGTACGTTGTTCTGTACGCGCTCTGTCTGATTCATGGTTTGGCTCGGTTAACCGGCTCCCCGCGGTTCTGGATTTTCTTTGTTGGTCCAGCGATTATCTACTCACTGGATAAGGTAAATTACCATTTTTGTGAATCCGCATTCAGCATTGCTATTGCTATCCGTAACCGTTTTCCTGGATAAGACACGGATAACATTCGCGACGGATATAGCACCCGACATAGATATATAATTAATATTTATATACTAGGTGAGACATCTAAAACAGATTGTCTGGATAACTCGGTTACCATTAGCGGTGGGAAAAATGTATCAGACAAAACTTGCTTGGTTACAATTGGTTTCAATTCTAATTTTTAAGTTATAATAATTTATATAAAGTCAAGATTTATATAAGAATTAACTGTAATTTTTAAATTACAATCATATGATTTTCTATGTACTATATAATAGGGCATTTTGAAACATGTACAGTGACGTACAACTCAAGGTCATTGAAAGGTCAACTGCATTGGAAAGTATTTATAAGTGGTCTGTTTTAAATGCCCCACAGTGTATATGTAGATACATATAGTTAAGTAAGCTTTCACCATAAGCTAATCGTTTAAGTATAAACGTTAATCGAACTTTGGACATAGCAATTGTCCCCTCTGAGCGAAGGCATTGATTAAATATTTTTTCAAGCGTCGCGTAACTTTCAATTAAACGATTATCGTTGTAATTCCAGGTAGTCAGCCTTCGGACGAAGTACATGGCGTTGGATATCATCGAGACGGAATTATTGCCGTCGGACGTGATAAAGATCAAGTTCTACAGGCCGCCAAATTTAAAGTACTTGTCTGGCCAATGGATCCGTCTCTCCTGCACCGCCTTCCGGTCGAATGAATTCCACTCGTTCACCTTGACCTCGGCGCCGCACGAGAACTTTCTATCCTGCCACATCAAGGCTCAAGGTCCCTGGACCTGGAAGCTGAGGAATTATTTCGATCCCTGCAATTACAATCCGGAGGATGAACATCCGAAGATCAGGATAGAAGGTCCTTTCGGTGGTGGGAATCAAGACTGGTACAAATTCGAGGTCGCGGTGATGGTTGGCGGTGGGATCGGGGTCACTCCTTACGCCTCCATGCTCAATGACCTTGTTTTTGGAACGTCCACCAATAGATACTCGGGAGTCGCTTGTAAAAAGGTAATTAACTCCTTCAAGTCACCGAGCGGTTCTCCTTCTAGAACCTAAACATAATAAGTACATGTTTAGAGCATTTGGAGAAATTCAGGCACTTTAGGAATTTTCTAAATTTTATACCTTCTGCATGGTAAAAGTGATGAGAGCAGAAAGATGAAAATCAGTAATTAGTGAGCAAAACTCTGTCGCTTGGTAAAAACACTTTTAAGTCAAATTCTTGGCATTGACTTAGAAATAATTTTGGCCCATCTTACTTAAAACACTTAAAAACTGATTTAAGTGCTTAAGACTTTTCAAAGTCTTAATCTGGCACAGTCTACAACTCAATTTATAAGCTGCTGTCTGCTGATTTATTTT
>CM052085.1:6015624-6058004 GCA_028453745.1 Agapostemon virescens
TCAAAGAGTTATTTGCTCAATTAATATTTGATCTCCAGCTATGATCTCTGGTGTCATCCTGACACTAATTATTATAAGTATAACTAAATAGTATACTCAATGATAGTGTGCACAAAATTGGAAGGACAAGAGTACAGCAGAAGTGTGCCATAATTATCTTCTCAATTAAGAAGAATTCTAGTCAGCCATTCAAAGAGCTACTTATTCCATTAATATTTAATCTCTAGCTATGATATCTGATATAATCCTAATTATAGCTAAGCAGTATACTCTATAACAGTACACATACAATTAAAATGACCAAAGTACAGCAGAAGAGTGCGATAACGAATAAAACTTCAAGTCAGCCATCGACGGAACGCTCGATGCAATCGGAAAAATGCTCCCTCCGTTTCTCGAAATTAATCAATTAATCGAAATTAACACCTATCCGCGACCTTGACGACCAAGGTCACCGATGGACACGTCCGAGGATTCTTTTTTACTGTAACACATTGACTGCCAAACCATCAACCATAAAAATTGCATAAAGATCAAGCAAATTATCGAGTGAAATAAAAACTGAGTAGTTCTCAGACTTTCTTGCATTTTCTGGGCCACCGTTAAATCGAATACAATGAATACATAAATTAACGTGAAAATTCCTTTAAAAATCGCCTAAATAATTGCGTCACCCTTATGCGGGGTGACGTGGGCAGCCAAAGTGTTAAGAAATCCGCAACCGTTAACAGTTTCTCTTCGAATAACCCGTATCCTCTCGAGGGAGGGAGCGTATTTTCCCCGTCTCGATTTTTCCGTTTCGGTTTTTCCGTCTCCATCGAAGAAGTCCGGGGCGATCGCAAATTACCGTTCGATCGACGAGAATATAATTCGTCCTCTATCGACGCAAAAATAGCGCCGGTCCCGGCACACGTGCATTTATTTGGAGATTGTAAACATTCGGGACACGGGCCAGCCAAGTTTCGAACGCTTTATTCGCGGAACCCACGGCGTGGAATCTCTCTTCTGACGTGTTTCGGTATTGCGATTGTAAATCCAGCGAGGCCCGATAAAACTGCGCCGCCATTTTGGTGTCCACGGCGGGTACCGGTGCGTCTTCTTATCTGTGTGTTGGGTGTGCGATCGCACGCACGCGTACCCGCTGCAACCCGGGGCGGCGGAGGAGGATTGTTTAAACAATTATACTACTATACGAGCACACCAGCCTTTTTAACTCTCTCTCTTTCTCTCTCTCTATTTCTCTTTCTTTCTCTTTTTCTCTATCTTCATTTTTAAGTTTTTTTACTTTTCTTCTTCTTCTTTTTATTCTTCAAGCTGAACGAAGTTCCGCGTGTTTTCTTTAATCTTCTCTCGTATGTTTTCCTTTTCTATTTTTCTTTTTTCTTTTTGCTCACAGAGCGATTTCGTGATCGCCTCGTTGCAGCTCACGACACAGAAATGAGAACGAAAGATGAATTTATGCTGGATCGAGTCGTAAGCAACATCCTCTTCGTTTTCCTTTTTCTATTTTGTCGAAATTCGATGATTTATCGCAGGCGTCGAGGATCGTTGCTCGCGACTCGACAAATGAATTGTAGAGAAAAGTCGTTTAAGAAATTTTCGCATGATAAAGAATCGCGACGAGGTTGAGAAACGAAAAATTTTCTTTTTCTTTTTTTCTTTCTTTTCCGCCAGATCCTTCTAATATATCTCACATGCGAAGCGATTTATTGACAAACGTTGGTTTCTCTTTTCTTTTTTTTTCTTCTTCGTTTTCTTGCGAAACATAGGCGTGTAGCGATGATTAACAATCTTTTTCTCGTTTTTTTTTTTCTTCTTTTTTTGTTGGTCCGATGACAGATTGCGTGATCAATGATAAAACCCTAACGTTTGCGCTGACGATCAAACACGATCGGTCTTTTCCTATTCGCTCAAACGATCCTCTTCGTTTTTCAGCCCGCAAGAAGCCACTATCGCCGTTTGCCAAGTTTCGTGAACTCGACAGACAAAATAGCGCCGCTTCGTCACCGAGGTAATTAAAAACAGTCTTTTTCCCCCCGCTTAGTACACCGAGAAAACGAGATCGTCGATCGTCTATTCTAGAGGCTTTCCGTTTCGCATACAATTGGGAACAACAATTAATTCATCAGGCTCTTGATTGTACAAACGGTTATAAATTAGAGAAGAAGCACGGTGAATAGGTAACTTCTTTCCATTAATTATAACTAGTGAATCTGTAATTTTTATATATTATAAAAACACTGTTAGGATTATGCGACAAGAAAGAATTCAATAAAATAGCTATATAAAATAAAATTATAACATTCTAAAATTAACAGGTCCTCTAGTTATACCCTTTGCACTCTGAGCAATTTTAATTCCTAACTTGAGACAACTTTCTGTCCTAGAATAATTCCAGTGGTTCATTTCTTTTGGTGCAAATCAAATTTGTTAATCGTACAACGACGCTTCAATTTTTACTAACTTTTTAATTACAAATATTTGTAATATTCAAATTGCTTTGAATACTAGTCTGACAATTTTCAGTGACACCTCAGAGGAGCCATTGAAGAGTGCTAAGGGTTAACCCTTAGACACCAAGGAAAATTACCATACTATAATTAAAAACAATTTCAACATCGATATCTTTGCATCCATGGAATTGTTAAAACTTAACCGGTTGTAAGGACGAGTAATAATTAAAACGTCACATATGCGCAAGACGAAATAAATCATGTAGAATGAAAATGTCCAGGGTGAGAAATGCCTTGATCTTGGAGTTGAAACAGTTTCGAGTGCAAAGGGTTAACAAAATCAAATTCACCGAATATTTCACGCTTTCTCTCATTCGTACACGTTTGTACAATTAAAGGCCGGTTGTGCTGGTTCCCAACTTTACAAGTTTCACGTATTAGACTACCCCGTGAATAATGCGAGTTTCCCGTATTGTTTAAAGATGAAATACAAAAGCATTTAATCTGCCAAGAGTATAGAAATAAATTAGTGCATCTTACGGGGTGACCCGGTGAGTGCACGAGATCCCCAGTCCCAAGAGGGAGCATCTTCCGTTGTAATCCAATACAGAAACGGCGTAGCATTTGCTATATGCGCAGTCAGTTACAAATTCGCAGAGGCTAGGGGGCTGGTTCTTTTAGGAGTTTAACGCGTGCCTTTTCTTTCTATATTTAGTCCCGTAAAGTCACCGGCAACAGAGTTTCGATTCAAGTTTACCGAGCCAGCGGTGAGGGACAACGCGGCCCAAATAAAAGAGAGGCTACTGGCGTGGTGCCGTTCCAAGACCAAAGAGTACGAGGTAAATCCGCGTTGTAAAACGGTTATTTACAGAAACGGCTGGTTAATTGCGTGTCACCGAGTAAAATTGATCCGGCAGCTGCTGCTGCTGCTGGCCGTAGTAGTTGCGACACCGTTCCTTAAAACGCCAGAGCCACCACGTGCTTCCCTGTATGTATCCTTCCTTCCGTTTTGCAGAACGTGCAACTGGACAACTTCTCCACAAGCTGGAACAACGGACTGGCATTCTGCGCTCTGCTCCACCACTTCAGACCGGAAGCGTTCGACTATCATTCTCTACGGCCGGAGAACCGCAGGATGAACTTCGATCTGGCATTTAATAAAGCCGAGTACGCACTCTTGTTTCTTCCCAGAAGAGTTTACGTTCAGAGAGTTTACTAGACTGCACTTTGATGGACTGCAGTTGCCTGTGCAAGTTCCAATCTTAATGGGTCCATCCTTGGAGTTAGATGTTTGCTTTGGGATACCTGTTGAATAGATCATAAAAGAATTAAATGTCTAGGAATTATGACCATATGTATATAGACTGCAGATTTGATACATTTCTAAAATCGTTAAAGAATTGGCAGAACATTTTCAGTTTGCATGAATATCCGCAGTCTAATTATGAGAAAGTCTGTGCGAGTTCCAATCTTAATAGGCCCATCCTTGAAATTGGAGTTAGATGTTTGCTTTGAGATGCCTGTTGAATAGATCATAAAAGAATTAAATGTCCAGGAATTATGATCATATGTATATAGATTGCAGATTTGATGCATTTCTAAAATTTCTAAAATCGTTAAAGAATTGGCAGAACATTTTCAGCTTGCATGCATATTCGCAGTCTAATTATGAGAAAGTCTGTGTGAGTTCCAATCTTAATGGGTTCATCCTTGAAATTGGAGTTAGATGTTTGCTTCGAGACACCTGTTGGATAGATCATAAAAGAATTAGTCTAGGAATTATGACTGCTGTTTAATTATGAGAAAAACTGATGTTTAAAAACCTGTATTGCAGCGAACTCGCCGGCATCGTACCGTTGCTTGATGTGGAGGACATGGTGATGATGCGAAAACCGGACTGGAAGTGTGTCTTCACCTACGTGCAGTCCATCTACCGCCGTTTCAAGGACGAGGATTAGAAGGCCTAACGTCCACGCTTTTCGACAGCGTTCCGCAGTGCAAACCCGACGTTTCACCGACTCTCGCGAGACGGTTCTATCATCCGTTGAATTGGTCATAAAAGATAAAAAGAAACCGGTCACATGCCCCGACGCGAGAAGGGGAAAACAATCCGATAAAGTACATACACTTGCGAAGCCCTCCGTGCTGAGAACAGTGGATATAGAAAGTTCGCTTGTTGCGTATCCCGCATTCAGTAGCGTGTTCGATAATATACTTTACGCACGACTTCCGGACAGCCTTTCGAACTTGATTACATTTTCGCGAAAACATGTTTTCCAATCATGGTGCAGTAGGTTAACGATGGCTTTCTCCGACACAGAACAGTGGCTCGGCGACCGATAACGCGTCGACGAGAACACTGTGGTCGATTGCTGCCAAAAACTGATATTTTTTTTCAATGGAACTTGAGGTGTTTTATGCCAAAGATTTGTGAAATAAATACGTGATACTAGCAATCTCTTCATTGACACTATTATTCCCTGGAATAGGCTCTGAATGATATTCTTCTTTGATCGAGCATGTAGTTAAAGGAACTGTCCCAGATGGTCGATGAGAGAATTATGCAAGTAGGACATGAATTTAACGAAGCAAACGGAGGATATTGATATGAGAAAAACAATTTTAGAAAATCTGTTTATTAAGTGTAATTAAAATATTTTATCTATATATATATATATATGTAAGCGTATACGTAGTTATATAAGTAGTATACACACAATGAGGTAAATGTGTTTATGGTTATGGCCATAATCTTACTTTTAATTAGTAGAAAGTTATAAATGAATTATTTTTTTTTTTGTTCATGATTACGGATCAATCTAAATGACTAAATATAACTAGAATAATATATAGAAGTTCTTTCATTTTTTGTTCGATGAACATTTACTCAGACTTTTTATTATGCAGAACGTCGTATCAAGGACGAGAGCATTAGATTTATCTCCAATATGGAGACACTTATACTTCAAATCATAAGGCACCAAATTTGGCACTTGTTATATAAACATTAAATTACAGAACACTATCGTCTAGAGAATTATTTATACCGTTTCCGTCTTCTCCAAGCATATCCTGAAAAACAAAAATATTGCATTTAGGATTATTTTGATACTATGAAAGAAATATAAGTGCCCGATGAACATACTTGTAAAACTTCGACAAGTGCTCTGGACTCGTCCAGCATTTCTTTATAAACACAATTCTCTTCCTCCAATTTCTCTACACGATTAGATAACTCCTTGTTCTCTTCTAAAGCATCTTCTAGAGCTATCCGTCGCCTTTCTGCTAACACTTCCCAATAGTTTTCGCTAGGTCCAGCTGTTAGGAATAAACAAATAATAAATTTGAGATAAATAATTAACTACATCTTCGCATTTACACAGACATAACATCTCTAATAGTACCTTCAGATGTCAAATCTTCGACTTCTATTAGAATTTTCTCTCCTCTTGCAGTTTGAATAGCTTTATCTTTGACTGTAACTTTTTTACGTTTTGCAGTATCATGTTTTCCTTTTTCTGTGATTTCACTGAAACAAAGAGTCTTTTGCATAATACAATTGAAAGATATAAGATGTCGATTATACTGCTCCAAATGATTATTTACGAAATTCAAATAACTTTCATAAAGTAAAGATCGACTACATGATAACAAAATCAATTTTACTTACGGTTTAAGACCTTCTTTTGTAGCCAAAGCAGATCTGAGCATTCTCCCACCACCAACTAAATTTTCTTTGTCGGTGGCTGTTGGCTGCAACACGTGTAAAGACGGTCTGACCTTATCCTGCTTCATTGAGAAAACAAAACTATATGATGCAATTTCAAGGCGGCGCATGCAGTTATATGAATCGCGTTAATACACCATAGCACGAACACGATGAAACATAAACGAATGAATGAAAGTAATATTAAAATTACGCTTTAAGTATTACAGAAAAAAATTAGAGAAGAAATTAGGTATTAAAGGAATAAACCGTAGCAGACTTGAAATGTAAAATAAAAACCACGGAAAGCGATTATTATGCTTCAGAATGATCATCGATTATAACGGAAAAGTGTGAAAATCATTTTTCACATGAACATAATGTACATAATGGACGTCAATAAAAGATTGCATAGAATGTAGAAATCTTAATACATGTTAGTTATAAATAATTTTGTGTTTTCGCGGGAATAAAATTAAGTGAAGTATAATAAAGATGAGCGTAATATACTAACCTCAGAGGCAACAGTTTTGGCGCCAGAAACTTTCGTACCACCTCCAGGCTTCATGGTAGTGGCCGTTAGCGACGCAAGTCAATTGGATAGTACGTGGAAAATCTGGTAATGATAATCGTCTAATGAAGCAAGTAACTGACGAATTACCTCTTCAAGAAACGACAAATGCTTATACAAGGAACGCAACGCTTCCCGCGGTTAATGCATTACCATCTGCTGGATTTTTACAAAGCGATAGTGACAACAATAAAACACTAAACTTCATAGGAAGTTTCTATGTGACACAAACTCCGGTATACGTGTTATTAACGAAGCACACGGACCAATCAGAGCATGGCAGCGATTAATGGATTCCGTCTCTAGTTGGTTGATGTTTTCAGTTAATAATTAAAAAATAAATCGTTTCGATGGAAATTGGCAAAGAAAAAAGTTGTTTAAAATCACCTCAGAAAATATCCCTTTCGAATGCATTTTTGAAACTTCCTGTAGCTACATTATGTAGAATTTATACATGTATCGATTAAGGTTAAATCCTGAATAAAAAGAAAACATTTTATTACACACTTTTAATTTATTTATACTATGTATGAAACTATTAGTAAAAATGAAGTTGAGAACCATTTTAATGGGACCTCTGAAATGTAGCTGATATTGAAAACCAGACTTTAAGTATAGATGTAAACATGTTTCCGTGTTATGTCAGCTGAGTTTGCAACATCGTGGAGTTTTCATTTTCATAAAATTGTTAATTTATATTATAGTTATAAATCACTATAATACGCTTATTCTTAAATATATTATTTAGAAAAACGTTAGGAGCATACTTTAATCAATGGAGATCGTTCCTAAAGACTTACGAGGACTGAGAGCATGTTTGGTTTGTTCTTTGATTAAGGTAATGTTATAATATATATTTTATATGTTAAGTATGATTAATAATATAGTGATCTCATTGTAGACGTTCGATCAATTCGAGTTTGACGGTTGCGATAATTGTGACGAATTTTTACGAATGAAAAATAATAAAGACAATGTTTTTGACTGTACAAGCTCTAATTTTGATGGGTAAGTTAGTAAATAAAAAATGCTTTCTTTAATAAATAAATACTTTAGTAAATGAAAACATTACTTTCAGTATGATCGCAGCAATGAGCCCGGAAGACAGTTGGGTTTGCAAGTGGCAAAGAATAAGTAAGCAACAAACTTGGATTTTTACGCATTAAGTTGCAGTTAAGCAAGAGAAATATTGTTACTCTTTATTCTTGTACACCTTTACAAAATTATAACAGTTACATTGTCTTATAGTAAATCAATATAAACTGTTATCTCTTCTGTCCTACATTATTTTGACATTTGAAATTTTGTAATGTTTAAGCCCTTAAATTGTTGAATTTTCTTTTTTCGTTAATTATCCACATTGGCAGTGCAAATGACAACAATAGTAAATCATGTTTTCATTAAGTCTGTGTATGTATTTGAAGGCAGCATTTTGTACAAATTTCAAAGCCAATATTTTTTATACAAACAATGTAGCTAATACAAAACAATGCAATACGCATATTCGTAATTGAATAAGTTCCTTTGCTTTTGAAATTCTTAATGTTAAATACTATGGTACATTTATACAGAATTTTTACTAATATGTATGACAATATGTATAGTTATTAAGGAACATGCCCATGTGCGTACACCTGATTCTATTTTCAATGTGTATTAATGAATATTTTGTAATCTCGTTTTTTTTTTCTTTTACCAGTTGCTTCCTTTTTGTTTTATAGTTAAATTAAAATGACTTGCTCGAGAGATACCCTTGCCGACCAGAAAAGCTTGCTCTTGCAACTGAGATACTTTGTTTGTTTGCAGATAGATTTTGCAAAGGAGTATATGCAATATCAGTGTCAGGACGTTTGCCAGCAGGTGTTATTAGAGAGATGAAAAGCAGAGGAATAGTATATAGACCACGTGATACGAGTCAACGATAATTTTGAACTTGTAAATGTAAGACCACTACTATATTTTATTGTAATATTATATAATAGAATATTTTAATTTTAATCTCATTCCTTCGAAATTCACTATGAATTCAATAAGATCCTCTCGAAAATATTAACTCGGTTTGATTGATATGAACTTTTGTTCAGGTTTAAGAGTTCAACCTTCTTTTGAGACTACGCATAATCACTTTGTAAGACGTTTTTCGAGACTTTTCACCTATTCGAAAGGACTATAATATATGTGTATATTAATATATCCTTCTAGTCTTTTCACTGTCTGTACAATAATATCTTTAATGGACTAGTCTGTAAGATCTTGAAAATGTTCAGATTTTAAGAGTATATACAGTTCATACGGAATCCTTTCTTTTCCCTAATGTTAATCTGTTATTTTTCTACAAATTTTTTCATGTAATAACTTGCCGAGTGTACATTTAAAAATCTTTGAACATGAGTTCTTGTTTTTACGCAGATCAGTATCAAATGTGATTGTTACCTGGACACATGTTCAAGTGCGTATAGAAAGACGGATGTCGCATCACTGGCAAATGGCTATTAACGCAATTAAGCCATAAGTTTGCGCAAGTTACGTGATAATTATTTTCATTATATACTACCCTCCCACTAGTAATAATTGTTAAGCAAAGAGAACAACAAATGGCTTCTCCTTGATGTAAAGGCCAAGCTGGTAGTTCAGTAACAATCTGGAATATTTTATGTATAAGTATGAAAAGACTACTCATGAATTTTTGTACAAAATATTATGACAAATAAAATATATGATTCACATAATGAAGTTCTTACTAACCGGTATGTTTGCATAAAATGGTTCCATCTCTGCCCAAATCCGATCAATGTCCATTAGCAACTCATCAAATCCTATTATATTAATATCCATTTCTTTGTAAGAAAAATTAACACGTCTACATACTGCTGCAACTTCAGCTAAATCTATCAAAAACGAACAGAAAAAATATTACACAAATTCGGTGAATATCTTGCAATATATTTGCACTTTTTAATGCGATACTTACTGCAGAGGAAATTATATCCCTGAGCTGAATTTAATACTTCGTGCAATACGAGTTCTGAACTAATATTTGTAAATATATTTGCAGCTACTTGTAACAACAATACACAACTTTCCATGTATTGCTTCCATTCCCAGTATTCTGACTATAGTAGTATATATATTAAAAGATTGTTCAGTTTTTATCATTATTCATCAAATTTAATATTACGACAAAGAATGTAATTACCTGATGTGTAGTTTCTATGACTTGTTCATCTTCTGTGGTCGAAGGTAAGAAAGACTTAAGATCTAAACTAGGCACAGATCCTGATCGAGTTAGCACAGTTGGTGCACCATTTATGTATTCTATACTATTAATTGATATGGCATCTTCCTTTTGAAGAGCTTTTCCTTCAAAACAAGCGTTATTGTTATTTATCATTACCGTTTTGTGTATCATGAAGAACAATTAATGGTACAAATAAGATAATGTTATTTACCGATTTCTAATGAACGTTCTTCTACAGCATCCTCGAATTTAAGATTGTCAAATGATTCAGGGATATCCGGAACTATATTGAAATCTGTTGCATTCGTATTACTGTTAGGTTTCAAATCAAAATCTGTAAAAATATCAGTATAATTCTCAGCATCTACAGTGTTCGAAACAGAAGCATTCTTAATGGGTTGTTCTGCAGATACAAATTCTCCAAATTCATCTATGGGTTGATTGCTATGGCTTGCGTTCGGATCTGGTTCTGCTGACACAGTTGTTTCCTGAACCAATGCACGCAAGGCACTGTACTTATCATTGTTAAGCTGGAGACTCATTAGGTCCTGTGGATTAATCTCGGACTTCCCTGATGGAATCTGTCAATTTTGTGATATTAATGAAGTAAACAATACAAGCGTATATAAATTATTCAAAGGATGCGTTACCTTTTCTGACCATTCTATCTTGTTTGAAGCATCTTTGTCACTATTGA
Organism: Agapostemon virescens; assembly: GCA_028453745.1. NCBI lineage: Eukaryota > Metazoa > Arthropoda > Insecta > Hymenoptera > Halictidae > Agapostemon > Agapostemon virescens. Next base: position 6,026,290 of record CM052085.1, read on the forward strand.
AATTTACAACTGTATTTATGTGATCTTTAATATTTTCACTATGGTCCTTGGGCGGATCATTATTCCTTATCACTGTATCCTTAAGAATTACTGTCTTAGATTGATTCTTTATTGTACATTTAGGAAATAGTTCTGTTAAGCATTCCAGAGTAGGCTGATCTTTATTCTGAGATGTTAGATTTAAAGGTGCAGTTGGAATTTTTGTATGAACAGTATTGTGTACAGACTTAGCATTTATATTATTCTTCTTGGACTTTTCTACTGGTTTCTTAACACCTAAATTATGATTTGCCAGTCTGCTACCAATTGCAGAACCTTGTTTTGTGTCCCAAATGGGTACACTTGGAATGTTAGAAATCGGAGCACTTTGAAATTCAGAGAAATCATCGCATGGATCTGCAGTGGACAAATGCTTAGAATCTAACTGAAAGCGGTTCGTTGCTTGTTTTGTTTCTTTAAATGTATTATTTGTGTCCCAAACAGTAGTAGAAGACATGTGAGATTTATTATCGAAAGAAGAAACTTTCCCAGGTACATTGTTCATTGCTTGCATATTTAAATCGGAAGATATAACGCTGTGTTGATGAAATTTTGTCTTTCCTTTAACTTCAGATGTATATCTCCCATCTGGGCCAATAAAGCTGACTTCTGTGCTATCGTTAAGGCTATGAAATTTAGCTGCAGAGTTCAATTGTGTTACAGGCTGTAGATTCATGAAACATTCTATATTCAAATACGGAGTAGGTGGAAACGGAAATAGATGTAATATATCTAGATTATTAAAAGTATAAGAAGCCTGTGCTGCTGCAACCAGAGCAAGAACAATGTACAGCTCCTGCTCCGTAAGCTGGCCAGCATATTTTTGATTTGCCAAGTTCCATATGTGTCCAAGAACTTCCGTGGGTAGCTGACTAGTGAGCAACAAGGGAAATACTTTGTTGGTATCGACAAGTAGCTCGGATTGCATTCCATTGGACCTGACCTTCTCTTCTCGCACTGCTTCCCATACCATCTTATAGATCTGTGGTAGAGTAGTGGAGTTAGTCCATAGCCAAGCTGGCAATTGATTCAGTCTTTTGTCCATGTGAGCTTTATTCATGTTCGATTGGTAATCCTTGACTGAGCGATCGCTATGACGAGCTTAAGTTACGTGAACTCGTCGAGGAGGATAATCTCATCCTTCAGCTTATTACCTTGGTACATACATCAACGTTAACACTGTAAACATTTCACTGATTTACGTGTGGATCTTTCGACATTCGCGCGTGTCACCCGCCGTTAAACCCGATGTGGACAATTTTCATTGTGAACAGTGTCTAGAAATACGTTCACAAATTTTGATTGTTCGCTGCAATCAAAATAATTTTGTTCCGAAACTAATGCGTGGCACAGAACTTGACAAGTCAAATGTCAACGGATGACCACTGGACAACGTCCTCTTACGAAGGCAGATTCGCGACAAGTGCGACGAAGTTTGTTCGAAATTAAGATGCAAGGTGCTTCATGATCCAATATGATGTTAATTTAAAATGTTGTGATATATAAATGTTAATGAAACAAAAGCTTCCATTGTTTTATAAATTGAAATCTTTTTTATCCAATATGCGATGTCCAATCGGAAAGTTTTCAAACGTGTTATTTCTATTTATCGCTCTATTAACATGCCATATATGTCTTTCGAAAATTTAAATTTAGAAGACAAGTAAAATGATTCATAATTAAATCATTTAGCATATAAAGTTAAAAGAGTAGGCTATTATAAAAATGAAAATGTATTACAACTTCTGATTTCGACTATTTTCGAAAGTTTCAAATCATTTTTCGCTTGCATTCCAACTCAAGAATTATTAATCGATATGAGAGTTCCTTTTTATGCTGGGATATTCAATGGTAGAGATTAGAAAATATAAAGACATTCGCGGAAATTATGACTTCATATTTTTCTAGTTACATTAGACTGTTTGTTTCATTAGTTGACGGAAACAATTGTTTGTTAACTTAATGTTGAATTTTTAAACAAGTAAAAACTAGTCGAAAAGTCGTGTAACGCCATCTACGTAAATCTTTTTAAATATTAATTAATGGACATCATTATTCATTTCGTTAAATGAATTTATCGAGCATTTGACTATTAAACATAAAAATTGCTAGTGATCTTAATTCATAATTACTATAGTGAATAACACAGTGGATCTGGTCCACTGATCTTCACAACTAGATACTGATATTTCAATTTTGCCATTTTTTTTTTAATTTTTTATTTCGTCACCTGTCCCAAAAGGCTTGACTAACAGTTTTTCATTCTCATGTAATGCTTGCTTATTACTAATTTACATTAAATTCCAAAAACATTGCACTCGAAAGGAGAAAATATCTGAGACCACATCAAGTAACTTTTCTTATGCGTAAATGTTCGCGGACGCTGTAGTGAGGAGTTAGAAAATATTTTCACAAAGGAAAAAGTTACTTCAAATAATCTCAGGAATCATTTCTTTCTATGAAAAACAACGTTTTTAAAATAGCTTATATGGCTCAGTGATTTGGTCTCAGTTGCATTAATAAACTGACCAAAGTCGATACTTGTGTACCGCCTTAATGTTTCAATATCAACACAGAGTACAAACTCTATAATGTCGTTGACAATTACCGGAATCCTAACTTAATACAAACATAAGTCGATGCATATGATAAACATACGAAATTAGTGCATTTACGAAAAATTCGTGTACATTTTATAGTACCAGCATCTATTAAATTAAGTAAAGAGGTGGGATTAATCATATTCTGAAAAAGGTACGTGAATAACCTTTCACTATTTGATGCGGCTTTGATGCTTCGATTTCAGAAATGTTTATTCTATTTCAGTTTGCTCGTTAATCACTGAGAACCCTTTGAATTAAGTTCAAAGCTCGTTTAAGACCTCACAATGTCGACAGATTTCTATATACGTTATTATATTGGTCACAAAGGAAAGTTCGGTCATGAGTTTCTAGAATTTGAATTTAGACCGGACGGTAAACTGCGATATGCAAACAATTCGAATTACAAGAATGACACTATGATTCGTAAGGAAGCTTATGTGCACCAATGCGTAATGGAAGAACTGAAAAGGATCATCCAGGACTCCGAAATCATGCAAGAAGATGATTCTTTATGGCCACAACCGGATCGAATCGGTCGTCAAGAACTAGAGATTGTAATTGGAGATGAACACATATCGTTTACCACTTCAAAAACTGGCTCTCTGTTGGATGTTAATCAGTCACGCGATCCAGAAGGACTACGATGCTTTTATTATCTAGTACAGGATTTAAAGTGCTTAGTTCTGTCCCTTATAGGTTTACACTTCAAAATAAAGCCTATATAAACACTTATAATTATGTTTAAGCGCTAAATCAGGTTTAAATAATTATAATGTAATTACTTGACTTTAAGGAAATACATGATAATTTTTAATGAACTTTGTATTTAATTATTTTATTCACAATTTTAATAATAAATGTTACTCACTAGGAAATGAAGTAGTCAGTGTAAATAGAAATGAATCAAACTTTGTTTTTATTGTACACTTCATTTATTATAGTGATATAGAAGTCTATACAATGCTTTGTTTCATTTTTAAAAAGTTACTGATAACTAGTATAAAATGACTGCAGAAAACAGGAATGTTTTATTGCAACTCACATTGGAGAAAGGTGTTGTGGTGAAAGTACAGACACTGCCATTATAGTAAGGAATTCTGTATATGTAAGTGAATTATAGGTTACAATCTTCTAACCCCTATGTCATAGTTTCAAATAATTTGAGCGTTTCAATTTATTCTTCCACAATTGAAGTACAGTGTACATTCTATATTAAAGTATAATGCACAAACGTAATATTTTAAATTACATAAACAATTCATCTTATTCTATATTAAAAAATTGTTTATATGCAACATTTTTTGTAATGTAATTATATGTATAAAAGTTTGATATTATATATTGCAGTTTAATGTTAGTACGCATTTTAGCAACAATTTATTTGTTACAGAAATAAAATGTCATCAGACGATTTACCTAACAATAGCAATAGCAACAACAATGTTGGTAGAGTTGTCACAGATTGTGTACATGAAAGGTTTCGACAGATTCAAGTGCATTGTGAAATTTGCAATGTGGATTTTGTTGGAAACCATTCAGAGATCAAAAAACATTTCAACAGCTCTCACCCTTCCAAGGAAACGTGCTGTTACTGTAGAGGAAAAGTATTTGCATATATACAAATATCTATTGATGGATCCGATAAAGACTCAAAGAAGATTGTTTACCATAAGTGCAATAAAACTTAAGCAAGAATTTTTTTAACATAGAAACAATATGGAAAAATATTATATATTTATATTTACAAACAAACTGTATTCCTTATACAATATTTTTATATTTAAATGCGCAATATGAACAACAATAAACACGATAGATCTGCAGATTTTACGTCCAATATTACTGTTAAAGTTTTAAGGTATAAATTTTGTCCTGAAGGAATTATATTCTCTATGTTTTATGCGTTGATCTCTTGACTTGAAAGCTTTAACAATGAGAATTAAACAATTAATTTATTTTAATGAAACTTAGTAAGATTGTGATGAAACTGAAAAACACTAATGAAAGATGCATGTTAAAATTTATTTCAAATACAAAGGTACATACATTTTGTACATAGTGTAAGCGTTATCTTATAATTTGTATAAAACGTGTTTGTATTGTCTTTGATATTGTATCAAAAACAGCTTTGTAAAATAGATAATTTAATATTAATCATATATTCTCCTTAATGTACGCATTGTATTTCTATAGAAAATTTTTTGTACGACATTAAATGATAAGGAACATTTTTTAAGAATATAAATAATCACATTTATTGAAACAACAGAATAATATTATTTATTCGTCATTTTTTTAATGCAGTTTTGCATTATAATTGTATTTGTTAATTTGTGCCAATTGTATACATTATCGCAATTCATAAAAGTTTATAAATATTTTATGAAAACAATACTGTAATGGAATAATGAATATAAATATAAAAATAAAATTAAAAAATAATTGATGACGGACTTGTTTAATAGTAACTTGTTATATTTGAAGATATGTTGCAACCAATTTCAGATGATAGTACTATAGTTATCAGTGAACTTCAATTGTTATCAGTAACATGCGTCACTCACTGTTTAATGGCACAAATGCAACATAATAAATGCCATTTCACATAAACAATACTGTTCATAAAATAAATAATTCAACTCCACATTAATTTAGAATGTAATCAAGATGTCTAATGAATATAATTTTTTCTTAATAAGCATTTTATCATAGATTCTAAAAGGAATTCTTATTCAGACTAGTTTAAAAATTAAAGCATTGTTTACTTGAACTTATAAGTATTTTGTTAGTCAACAATCAGTAACATTACAATACTCTGTGCATACATTTTTGCAGGTGAACTATTCTTATTTTTTGCAAATGTGAACATATTGCTTAATAATAGCTGTACACGTACTTTTGTATAACAGTCCACACAACCAACTTTGAAATAATAAAATAGTTAGCATCTACCATTCATTAATGCTATTTGTTAGAATTTCTCTATTAGTTCTCTATTAAAATGTATAATTTTTTAAAAATAGTTTTAGTTTTGTTGGATAATCTGTTATTACTCCAGTGGCTCCAAGATTAAAGGCTTTTTCAAAATCTTGCTCTGTATTCAATACCCAAATGTATACCTATAAAAATTGCGTTAAATAATGCAATAATTAAATTGTAATTCACGATTACATTGTTTTAAACTTACATGTATTCCACGAGCTTTTAAATGATTAAATAAGCATGGCCTCATTAACAGAACATTGATAGTGTGAATAACTAATTTTTCTATAGTAAAAAATGAAGGATTTGGACGTTTTGTGCGTCTATAAGTACAAGTTCAAATTAATGATTTTAAAGTCAATAATTTAATTCTGTATTTAATAAAGCATATAATATACCGTAAATAGATAGAAGGTAAAAATACTTCCAGATGTGTTTCCCTCAAAGGTACAAATGGTAACAATCCTGTATATGTTAAAAGTATTAACAGGGCTACACGTCGGATAGAAAATAACAAATTTACATTTGGATTCTGCAAAGAAATGAATATTATTTATTGTTATACTATTTTGAGTATATGTTAATTACCGTTTTATAGCATTTCTGAGTTATTTCATCATTGAAGTTTCCCCATACAGTATATTCTTCTCGGTTGTAATCTTTTATTAAGTCAGATACTTTCTTTATAAGCTGATCATTATTAATTTTAATATCAATATTCACCGGTATATTGGGGAATGCTTCAAATACCTCTTTTAACAGAGGAATTCGTCTACTCTCTTCATTTTCTGGGCCAATGTATTCTGTACCTGTTAAATTACAGGTTTATAATTGTAAATGGTTTTGTTCGTGATCAAGATATACAAAAAAAAATATTTCACCTCTTTCCTATATTTATAAATATTTTAATACTTTGTTCGTATAAATATATAAAATATATAAAATATTAGATTTTGAAACTTGTATGAATACTCTGTACACCCATCATATGTTCTTATAATAAATATTTATAATTACCTGGTTCAAAATCAATTGGAAGACATTGCTTTAATAGAGGTAATTCTTTGTAATTTAATTCTGATATATTCTTATTTGTGCCTGCAGTACGCACAAGGTTGTGATCGTGACATACGACCACTTCTCCATCTTTTGTAAGATGACAATCTATTTCTAACATTTGAGTTCCAATTGCTATGGCCCTGAAATAGAAACAGGTCTCATTAAAAATGAAGAGCAAAAAAATGAAGAAGTTTTCATTATTGCATTACACAACTTTGAAATAATGATTCAGCATTTCAACTCACCGTTTAAATGCATACATGGTATTTTCATATCCTTCTCCAGCCCCTGAAAGAAAAAAACATTATATACACATATATATATATTTGTTTTAAATTCTAGACATATTCTATATTTTCAGTAATGTGATATATAATTGTTAAATCGTAAAGAAAAATAATGAACGAACAAACCTCCTCTGTGGCTTATGTGTCGGCAATTAAATTTAATATTTTTCTTTTTGTGTAATAACTTCGGATATTTAAAAAGTACTACCGATGTTAACATGTAACCTCCTATTAATGTGTACAGCAACATTTTTACACTCGATTATTGTTTACTGGCGTGACGTATAATAACAAGTCATTCTTCGTTAACAAATTTTTAATATTTTTTAAATACAACAATGGTATTTTTAGAAGAGTGTCAGACTACATGATCCTGAGTAAATTTACTTTGACGTTCAGACCAATGTGCACTGTATGCATATCAACAAATGCGAGATCCTATGGGTGGAATCGCACGAGTTATTCTCCGTTTCAATTCAAATTTTTGCCGCGCGCACATGAAAACATGTTATAAGCTCTTTTTTATTTTACCTAATGTTATTAGGCATAAAATGAAACATGAATTTGGACGAATGAATGAACGATTTACACGATGTATGACATACAATTTGAATATTATTAATAATAATAAAATAGTAAAAGTATATTGCTATAGAAACATTATTTATGACGGTATTACAATTTATATTTGACAATAGTACATTTAAAGATATACGTTTTAACGAACAGAATTTTAATATTAGTTAATCACTAAACAGAGGATCTTTATACAAAATAGAAATTTTCTATCTGAATTGTAATAAAATTAATTGAAATAAAAATTAATTTTCTTCCTTAAAAAAAAATAGTATTTTTAAATTCTTCTAAGGTTTTCACTGTTTTAAGTTATATCCAGTCATTGTTGTCATAAATGCATTAAAATCCGCTGCTTATTAATTACTATAATTCGATTTACGATTAAACGACTAATTTAATCAATAATCCATTTGACGGTGAAATACTGCAAATTGATCAATAATTATATTAAACCGTTAACTACATTAAATATTGACGAACTCTGCACCGGTGAATAATTAGAAAAATATGAAACGTTGTGGGAAAGACAGATAACCTACGACTTCTTTCTTTTTCTGTTAAAAGTTTTATGAAATAAAGTGATCTTGTTGGATGATTGTAAAATCACTAAGAATTTAGAACCCAGATATTCCAAGTAATTGGCAAATAGGTAACTATATTAACCTGTTGGACGTCTGTCTTTCTCCCTAGTTCGGAGCTTTTCCGAATGCACCTGTCAAACGTGTTTTAAAAGCTACCTTTATCTAGAAAAATGTGTTTCCGACAGCGTCTCTCATTCGTTTGACGAGATGTCGGATTCGAATTCGCCGAAAACAGATGCGAGCAGCCCAAGCCTCTCAGGAAATTTGCGTCAATTTCGATTCCAAAAGAAACAACTGAAACCTTTAAACATGTGTAAGAATCCGTTTATTTTTGATTTTGAATTTCTGAGTTATCATAATCAGTGTCCATCTTTTGTTGTTGTTTTATCGAACTGGTTTGCGCGATTATTATTTTTTCCGTTGATGCGGAAAATTCTATGTATGTTGTGTTGAGCATTTCATTGTTCGTATTGAAATATAAAATAAATAATAAATGTTTTTTTTTCTGAGTTCGAAATTATTATTGTTAGTAACATTTAACATAACAATTTTTCTAGTAACATGGTTATAAACAAAGGTAATGTTTTCTGTCTAGCGGATGATGACAGTAATCATGTTGGGTCTGACATACAGTTTCGTCGCAAAGCAGTGAATGTAATTGAGGATAGCGATAGCGATGTAGGCAGTGGTTCTAAAAATACAGATCCTGTGGATCACAAGGAAAAGGTAGATTCGTTCGAGTACGCGTTGACTTGTTTGTAAAAGGATAAGTATAAAAGTATTTATTTAAACAGGAAATACATAGCAACACAAATTGGAATAGTGACGATGGGGAAGAGATAGTTAAGAATAAAAGAAAAAGGATCAAGGGTTCTCCCAAAGGCATGAAGAAAAAAAGAAGAAAAATTAATAGAGAAGAAGAAGTAGATGTTGATTCAGACGAAGAAAGTTTTAGCAAGGAAAAAGTATTTGATAGGTACGTATTTAATAAATACATTATGAATTTGATGCATTTATGGGAAAAATGGATGAGTATAATTTTAAATGATAAAAAGATTACAAGGATTCAAATCAATACACTTCCCATAGTTTAATAAGACTTACGTTTAATAAATTCTCTTTCTCCTATTTGCAGTGATGAAGATTCTGATATGGAAATATCTAATGAACTCACTAGTGATAAAAAGGCAGTCCTTGAGTTTATGCAGAATTCTCATTCATCAGAATTGCTCTTAATGTCACAGTGTTCTCAAAAGAAAGCAAATGCGATTATAGAGGCAAGACCATTTACAGACTGGAGAAATTTAGTGCAAAAGTTCCAAAATAATAGATATTTAGACACAGAATTATTAAATTCAGCTCAAGTAAGAAGTAATTTGCACACCTTTACTAACACATTATCTACCTGCGATTATTCCATAATTTTTAGAAGTCTATGGTCTAAGGCTCAGGATTTCGTAATAAATTCTTCAACAGCAACAGAAAATTTGATCATAAATGAAGAACTCACCTTCAATAACGTAGTCTAATAATTTCGTTTGGTAGTATTGTGGAAAAGAAGATTTTTAAGCTTTCATGTGGTATAACACAATTATTGAAAAGTTTATCAATTAATTTCAAATAGACTTCCGGTAGATAAAGTGCTAAGTATCTGTATTCAATATTAAAATTAATAATGTTGTTTAAACAAAATAGGAATTACTGGCCACGAGGAATACAGTAGGAGCTTTGATGAAGAAATGTCTTCGTTTGTCTACAAATATAGAAAAGGCTGTAGCTGCAGGAGTTTCAGCTATTACAAAGCAGCCAAAAGAACTATCACCGAATCTAACACTAGCTCCTTATCAAATGGTTGGTTTGAACTGGTTGGCTGTGATGCACGGACAGAATGTGAACGGTATACTAGCAGACGAGATGGGTTTGGGTAAAACAGTACAAGTAATATCATTTCTCACTTATTTAAAAGAAGCTGGTCTCAGAGGTGACAAAGATGGACCTCATTTAATAGTTGTTCCTAGCTCAACCATGGGTAAATATACATTACGGACGTTTGTTTAAATGTTTATTTTCCAGTTTATCATATCTTTGTAATTTGTAGAAAACTGGAACAATGAATTGGACAGGTGGTCACCTGGTTTGAAAGTTGTACAATATTATGGTTCTCAGGAAGAAAGAAAAGAGATGAGATTTGGTTGGCGAAATGGTGATCTAGACGACGTTGATGTTTTGTTAACGACGTATAATTTAATTAGCAGCACACCAGAGGAACGGAGATTATTCCGAGTTATGCCGATCGATTATGTTGTTTTCGATGAAGCACATATGTTGAAAAATATGAGCACTATCAGATACGAGAATCTTGTTCGAATCAATGTACTTACCTAAATGAATAACATACTAATTTGAATGTTTCGCTTCATGAAATTACATGATGAAATGTTTGTAGGCGAAACATCGAATTTTGTTGACTGGTACACCGTTGCAAAACAATTTATTGGAATTGATGTCTCTCTTAATATTCGTAATGCCGACGTTGTTTGCTGGGAAACAAGCCGACTTAAAGAGTTTATTCTCAAAAAATCCCGTAGGTTTTAAGTAAAATAACAATCGTGATTGCAAGAATGGATATTTTGTTCATTTAACGTGTCACATTACAGAAATTACCGTCAGTGAGAAATCCTGGCGAAAAACCGCTGTTCGAGCAAGAGCAAGTCAAAAATGCAAAACAGATTATGAAGCCATTTGTGCTTCGTAGATTGAAGTCCGAAGTTCTTCGAGATTTGCCTGAGAAAAGCGATCGCGTAATAAGAGTTCCGATGACGGAGAAACAGAAAAATATGTACAGAAATTTGATAGCCGAATTTTCAGCGGAGGCAGATCAAAGCTCGGAAGTGAATGGAATAGGGATGATGATGCAACTGCGAAAGCTAGCAAATCATCCGTTACTAGTGCGAGATTATTTCAACGAATCCAGGCTACGAGTAAATTTTAACTGTTCGTTTTAAAAGATGTTCTTTTGGAAAATATTAATTATTTATCATGTTTCTTCAGATAATTGCAAGCAGACTAGTTAAGGAACATGGATACAAACAGAAGAATCCGGATTACGTATTTGAAGATTTACATTGGATGTCTGATTATCAGATAAATCAATTGACAAGAACATATAAGGGCTTAGCTGGACTAAGCTTACCGCAAGAACTCATTCCTGAAGCTGGTAAATTGAATGTGCTGGACGAGCTACTGCCAAAACTAAAAGAAGACGGCCATAGAGTGTTAATTTTCAGTCAATTTACAATGGTTCTAGATATTTTAGAAGAGTATTTAACGATTAGAGGGAAAACGTATTTAAGGTTTCTATCATATTTAATTGATTGATTTTGATTTTGAATTTGATGATTAGTTAAGGTTTCATTGTTTCGATATTCAAATTCTAGATTAGATGGGAGTACTCCGGTAACAGATAGGCAATTTTTAATAAATCAGTACACTGAAGATGACACTATATTTATATTTTTACTATCCACAAAAGCTGGAGGCTTAGGGATCAATTTAACTGTCGCAGATACTGTTGTAATACACGATATTGATTTCAATCCATATAATGATAAGCAAGCAGAAGATCGTTGTCATAGAGTAGGCCAAACGAGGTATGCTGTTAGAAAACAATTTCTGAATATATTGTGTGATTGATAAAAGTGTTTGATTAATTCTAACAATGACATACATATTTTTAGACCAGTTAACATAATTAGATTATTAAGCGAAGGCACTATAGAGGAAGGCATGTACGAGATAGCGCAGGATAAATTACATCTTGAAGAACAGATCACGCGTAACGAAGGTTGGTACTATCGATTTGTTTCGCTTGCGATCCAGTTTACTAAATATTGTATTTTTTGCAGAAAATGAGAACCAGGATAAAAAGAGTGTACTGAAATTACTTAAAATGACATTAGGTCTAGAACATACTAAATCTCTATCACTGTCTTCAACAAAGAATGCAAAAACCGGCAATGGGGCAATAAACAACGAAGGGGGCAGCGACATAGAATTCTAAAAGTAATCTTATGAGAGTACACTAAGACATATTTTGTACTAGTTGAAAAATTTACGTCATTTTTATAAGTGTGTTCTTGAAGTTTTTGATACAGTACTGTTGCAATTGCACAAAAAAATCATCCGATTTGTAAATTAATCTCGCGTGTTTCTTTCAGAAAACAATTGCGTATATGAAATTGTTCACGACTAAATATGTACACAATTTCAATCGACTATACGTAGGAATTATTTTTATGACCATTTAATATTATTTTGTACATCACGCTTTTAAACCTTTCTTGTATTTATATCCGTATACATTTAGATAGAACTTTAATTGTAACTTTTTTGTGTTTTGTGTATACGTTCGAATATTTATATAGTGTGTGTTTAGACAAATATCCAAAAATTGCACAATGTATACACGTAAAAAAAAAGAAGTGTTAATTCGCGAATTACGAAAACAAAAAGTTTCTGATACGAGTAGCCATATGATGTGAATAATCCATTGAAATATATGAATATTTATTTGGTATTAATGTACACAAACATTCCTTCAGAGATCACTTAATCATTGTACAAAACTACTGATGGCATTGTGCCGATTACCGGCGTTTAACATATTCTCTTGTGATGCATTTCTATTAGAATTCCATTATGTTCAGTCATGTGAAAAAATGCTGGCTTAGACGATTCTCAAGGTTAAATAAATTATATGAATTTACAATCAGATGTTAACGACAATGAAATCAAGTATCTCAAAATATATATTATGAATTTTTAATACACGCTTTGTAATTATTGTAATTGTTCAACAATCGAATAGTTATAAGGTGAATGCAAAATTAAGAAATTAAATTTCAACTGATTTGTAACACATTCTCCTTCTTTCTCTGTGTTGACCATTTTCGTCATAAAATACGTTCTATCCAAACAGCAGGTAAATTTCTGTCGAAATAGATAGTAAAACCGTATTGCAAAAAATATATTTTAATCTTTCGTGTTATTAGACGTTCACGCTGATTATTTACAATTATTGTTGAACGCTTATCACTATTGCTGTGCCATAAAAAAAAATGTTGAAAATCTTTGCAATGTTATCATGTATGTCGTATTAACTCATCAAGATTGGCATCTGAGATGAACCTGTAGAATGTTGCAGCAAAGGCAAGGTGAAAAGAAAATTTCCATATCATTATTATTCAAATGCTTTTCTACTTGTAGTAAGCGTGTAGTGGGTAAATTACTATTATTACCATGATAATACAAATCGATATACGTACTAATGCAATTATAGTGTCTTTCGGTTTTGAAATCACCTGTACATTCTATAACATTATAATCGTTACATAAGAAAATCTATGGTACCCATAAATTCCTAGGATACACGTTTGCCGGAACAATACAAGATACCTAGCGATCATAATATTACCGCGATACCGATTACCAACACATGAACGAAGTTTAACAAGTGTCGTGGTAAATTCTATGCCTCTTATCTGCCGTGTGCTTTCGCAGTCGATAATCCGTGACGTAAAACCTAAAACCGCATATTTCCAAGATCGGAATCTAGTCGTAGAATGTCGTCGTCAGAAAGTGCAAGAGTCCGGAAAATTCCTGTGACATTATCTAAATAATCCTTGTCGCACGGTGGAACGAGTATGGAAAATAACTGGATGTGCCAATTTCTCCATTGTCTCAGATTTTATGAAAAAATTGTTTCGGGACGTGGTTACCTTGTTCCAAGAGGTTCAAGAAAATAGCCGCCCCACTGGCACGTCGGTGTGATTTCTGAGAAACCTACTCTGACAAACGGAAATACCCGATTGAAATTGTATTCAGGAATCTCATAATTATACAAATTTTATTAGCAAGCTTTTTACATAAGTCATTGAGACATCTATTCGAATAATAAAGGACAATCAAGATAACGCAGTGAATTGTTTTCACTGATTCGTGAGTCAAATCACCATTATGGTGGGGAGAGCTAGTGTGGAGGAGGGGGGATGATTGAGAGAAGGGGTGAAGATTAGAAGGAGAAGAATTAAAGTATCTGACGCAAGGGATAAATTAAGAGATAAGCAATAGCAGGGAGGTAAAGATGATACACGTGGTAGCAAAATTTGAATTCTAAATTATGCTACTTCTAACCTATAATTTTACATGGGAAAAGGTATAACTGTTTTGAAAAATAAATACGTACACTTAGTCAAGATTGTACGTTATTGTACAAACTAGATTTCCTTGCTTCATTGCCGCTCTTATTGTTGAAAGATTACATTCGGCATCTCTGATTTTATTTCACCTTCCCTTTCCTTTCATTCAGCCGGCTATCGCCTTCCGATATCGACGGTATCAACAACTCGCATCCTTCGTTACTCAATCGTCTAGTTCGCTATAAATAAACAATCTTTAGTGTTCTGTATTTCTCAGAGCTCTAAACAATCGTATAGGTTAATTCTGAAACACGAAAGCTTGACTTGTACTACTTTTCGTATTTTGGTAAGGCATGGAACCCGAAGCAGTTACTAGAACACTTTATTACAGAGTTTATTAGACGTTACTACGAATTAAAAAAGAAAACATACTGTGGGAAGCGACTATACCCGGATCCAGCAGTTTCTCCATTCTTCGTCTCGCGTGCTCTATATTCGAGGATAAGATACGCCGAGGAGCAATGTACATTAGCGGTCATACGAAAATTTAATTTCTCGAAACTTGCCACGTGACTTGCACATACTTCTCATACAATCGTCGTCTAAATTAATTTTACTGATACATAATCTAGGACCATCCGACATCTTATCATATAATTCTTAGCAATATTGAAACGTGATCCATTATCTAATGGTTTTTATTATCTATGCCCGATAGAAAAAACATCCCGTTTATTTTTGATTTTTCAAACCAGCACTGTAAACAATTTGTACGCAGTGTGCAACAAACATTGATATAATCTGCCATAGTCATAATCTAATTACAGTCGATATGACATCTGGTTACCGTTTTGACAGTAGATCGACTATCGATTATATAAATTTGATTATAAAATCTGACATAAATTTATCCCCTGCCGAGAAATCAGCGACGTCATACGGATGTTGATAAGTACGAAAAAACAAGATCAAAAATAAAAAATATTTTTCAAATTGAAAATGATTGCACAATAACAAAACACTTATTTGAACAACATATGCAATTTATAATATAGATTGTAATTTGAATACTTGTATCGATTTTCTTTGGGAAACTGTTTGATACACTTTAAGAATTAACACGATGATATTTGTTAAGTTAATTTTTGTTTAAACTTAGCACCATATTACTGGCTTAAAGTCTGATAGATTGAAACAAGTTCAAGTTTGTTGAAAGGGCGATTCCTAACGAGACCGGACAGATTCGACCAATCAGAGCGCGGCTGCTGCGAACGTATCTCGGTTTGGCCAATAGCAATGCCGCGCTCGGCGAGATCCGTCGCCATGTTGAAATCTGTTCGTTACAACCGCGCTCTGATTGGCCCGTGTTTTTCACGAATAACTCAAAAACGAAGCCGCATACGACATTTTCGCAAAGGAAAATTTTCATTAGAATAACTCTAGGAATCCTTCCTTTCAAAGAACTTAAATATTTTCAGGACTTTCTGCATAGAATTTGAAAAACGCATATATGACCCACTAAAATTCAATTAGCAACAAGTGTAAATATTATAACAAACCTGATGGGATTTTATTCGAAAATTATATTAGATAATTATTCGACGAGAAAAATAAATAAAATGTTTAAGTCGGTACTGCACCTAACGAGAGTGCACCTATTAAAACTTCATACAATTCTTATTGCAAGGTATATGTCATTAAATAAGTACATCCGAAAATTTTTTATAAAAACATTTTTCTAACTTTAATAATTGCAAAAGAAAAAACCGGGGACCAATCGAAATGGTTTGGTAGTTCTAGCGTTAAAATCGACCCATCGTGGCGTCACGAAAATCGATCTCTCGATTCGATAGGAAAATCGGCGGCGATCGGGCTGCGGTTCTCTCTGCCTTTCGTTCGTCCTGTCTAGTGGGGAATTACGAAAGGCAAAGTGTTTGCTACGACGAACAACCGGCTGTTCTTCTGTGTTAGATTTCGATCTCGAGTTAGGCCTCGTAAGGTAGTCGAGCCGCATCGTCGCGTCCGAATCACGGTCCGCGAGTGACCAGCAAACGAAATGGCAAGAGTGCGGTGTGCCGTGTGTGCCACGATGCTATATAAACAATACTTGCCGCGAACCGTGATCAGTCGAGTTGCGGCGGCCGTACCTGTCGCGACACGATATAATGCATCGCACCATAACAAACTGAACGGAGAGAACCGGTTGTCCTTTTTTTTTCCGCATCATTCGCCAGAACGCGCGCGCTCTCATTTGACTTAACCTTGTTTTGTTCGATCGTTCGGGTTCCGCTCGTATACGATTCCGCACGAACGCCGTTCCGCACGTGAATTTAACCGCATCTCTCTCCCTCTCTGTGCACAGAAGTGACCGATCGAAGCCATGTCGCACGACAATTTCGGATTTACCTCGAGCACGGTGAGTGACATTGTGTTCTTGCCCTCTTGTTCTCGTCGAACTGTTTCCGTTGCCCGCGCTTGTTTTCACGCGTTCCTCTTGTCGCCTGTCTTTTGTTTACACGCGACAGCCGTCACACGTGCACCACCGATCCTTAACCGATTTTCGATCGAGCTTTCGAAATCCTCGTTCATCATATTCGGTTTCGAAATACGGTAGACTCCTGTGTAACGCGATCAAAAAAGAAAATTACATACGCGGAAACAGCGTTTGAAAACACTGTACGCTTATCGACACAGGAAGAGACCAGTACTGTGGCGGTCAGTCACTCAAGTACATCCTTCGAGAACGAATTACTTTTGTTCAAATTGGTCTACAGGACTTGAATTTTGTTGCGGGATATTAGGATTAATTTTATAAAATTGCTGTCAGTTATGGTCGTGAAGGTAATTTTGTGAATTAGTACGGTTAGTGTTAAATTAATGGCCGTTTAAATTCTCTACAATTCAAATGAATTGTACCGTCTGTTAGTTTCGTGTATATATGTATATAGAGTATAACTTCGATTGTGTACTAGAGGCGTTTCGAGAATCGAAATTTCAGGTCGAATATTATCGAAACTGTTCTAGCAGCGATACAACTTGTGTTTGTTTAGAGTTCGTTGTGCGTGACAGACGTGATTAAATTGGGTACATGAAAATAAAAAAAAAATGACTGGTGTTCTTACGTATAAGTACAATTTGAATTAATTAACAACCAGTTCCGCGTTCTGCTCGATAATTTCCATTAATTATATCTACACGAGAGCGTACTTCGTCGCAAAATCGAAACGCCTCGGGACTTTCGATATAAATAAGCGGAAACAAGGTAATTTAAGAACAATTTAACCATTTTCAAACGATTTTTATAAATAATATACAATATATATTACGTGTGTACCACCGTACGAACAAATATATTGTAATGAGAAATTCCTGCGACGTTGAATCTGTACAAAAACATGGTAAAACAATTATTCAATAAATATTGAATAATTTTATATACAAGGTGTCCCGTAAAGTGCAATGAAATTTGAAATAGGAAATGTCTGGAGTGATTCTAAGCACCATTTTCTTACTAGCGAAAAACTCGTGGCATATCTAATCTATTTCGATGGATTAGTTTCTCTAGAAACTATATTTTTTCTTGTTTCCCTGATAAATTGTCAACTACTGATACGAAATCAGTTACAGGCGCTTTAACCTTACTCGAAGAAATGAATTAAATTAAATCTACGGAGTTAGTCAAATAGACCGGTCTTAAATGATTTATTCTACAATAATTGAATGTACAATTCGTAGACAATAATTGCTCCAAAACGTGATAATTCCAAGAAACCTTTCATTTTTCAAATTTGCGATTCGATGTTCCGTTTTCGAGTTGCTAACGAAAAACGCGGACCAGTCGACGCGTAGTTTACAGCGGACGTCTTTCGACTCGGCCAATGGCAGCGTCGTTACTCAGAGGGGTCCGTCGTCGCGTCATAACCTCTTCGCAGAAGCCGCGCTCTGATTGGTCCGTGCTTTTCGGTCGATATCTCGAAAACGAAGCCGCGTACGACATTTTCGCAAAGGAAAAAGTTTCTTAGAATTACCCGAGGAATCCTTCGGTGAAGATCCCGTTATCCATTGTACTAACATCGATTGCATGAATTATTTAATTTCGATCGAATTCGCGTCGAAACAATGGCTCCATACAGAAATCCGTCAATCGACTAAGGCTTCGTTGGTCGAGACAGGAATCGATCCGTCGGTCGACCGTTTTATTCGAATTCAAATGGTTCGATTACCTCGAATTCGCTGCGAGGAGGCGATTGCTCGCGAACCTGAGAGGGAAAGGAAAGTCACCGTTGAACGAAAAATTCTCGTCGAAGGACAATATCGGCTGGAATACCGTGTTACGCCGGCGTTAGTGTAGGTGATCTCCGACGTCACTCGGAATCGAAACGAGTCCCTTTCTATCCGATGCAACAAAAGAAACGGTAATGTACCAGACCGTTTTTTTTCTCTCTCTCTCGGTGAACATTCGTGAAATTCGAAATTCAAAATAGTAAACCGCTTTTTGCGAACCACCGGCGAAACCGCGTGTCCTTCGGATCGCAATTATACCACGGTACCGTCGTACGTTTCGTTCTGCACCGTTTTTTTCGGCTGGTTTTTGTCGGCGGCTTGTTAAGTTTCGAATTTCACGAACGAACAAATTGACCAATTTTCTCCAATCTAGTTTCTTCTGGTTTCACGCTTCTGTTATTGTTTGTTCGTCAAATATTCAATCAACTCGAGTGACTTTTAAATTCGGACTGGAACCCGGTTTCTGTTCATTGTTCTTAAAACCAATCAGCCGTGTAATCGACCATCTCTCGATAGATCGATAATCAGGAATTCAGCAGCTCGGTAAACAGATCGAGTAACGCAAATCAGATGTCGTTAGGTTCTCGTAGGACTTTCAGTTGATACATGGACCTTGCTACAGGGTGTCTCAAAAGTGTTTGTGTTTTTCCTTTGCCGATTCGGAATTCGACGCTTTGCTTTATTAATGAGAATGTATAGCAGTCGCGGCGCGGCGACGGACCCCGCTGAGCGCGGCCTCGCCATTGGCTGATCCGGAACGCGTTCGACGTAGCCACGCTCTGATTGGTCCGCGTTTTTCGCGAATAAGTCGAAAACGAAGGGCCGAATCGTAAATTGGCAAAGGGGAAAGTTTCTCAGAATAATCCCAGCAATCACTGTATTGAAGGAATTCAATAGTAATGGCAATTTGTGTTTAGAAACAATGTTAATGAAATTGCGGATTTTAATGCGATATAGAAATTCTTTTAGTTTGTTTGTAGAAAATAGAGATTAAATGAAAATGTTGCTCTCAAGAATGCTCTCAAATTTTTCTTTACGATTTGTTATTTCATTTAATCATTTTTGTAATTAACGCATAAAATCCATAGTCTAACGCTCTAAACGATATAGACTGGTGGAATTCAGAAAAATTTTCGATAGGGTTGAACACCGATGGTAAAGATGGTGTTGGACGTTAGCGGAAGTTGCGTGGTCGAAAAGCGTTTATATCTTTGATCGCATCAACTATAATTTTGTGTTATAATAACCGGTAGGCAATTCCTATAATTGTTAACTTGAGAATAGGAAATAGGAAGAAATTGAATATCTTCGAAATTGTTTATTCAAACTATGAAATGCTGAAATCTTTGCAAAGTTGAGGACTAAGTAAAGTATCTTAAAAATTGAGTGTGGGAGAAATTAAACGAAGAAGTCTTTGAGAAGTTGAGTAATGAACAAATTAAATATCGAAAAAATTGAGAACTAAATAAATGGAACGATGATGGCTTTTAGAAATTGAATATTGAAAACAATTCAGCGTTGAGATGCTAAATTTGAATGTTTGAAAAGTTGAGTAATGAACAAATTAAATGTCCTAGTACTTGAGTATTAAAAATTATTAAAAAAGTATTTTATTATTAAGAAGTATTAAAAATTAGAATTATGAGGTATCTGAAAAGTCGAGTACCGAGAAAATTGAGATTCGAAAAAAAAATAAAATGCTGATCCCTGATAAGGCGAGTGCTAAAAAAAAATTGAGTATTAAAAAAAACGAAACTTCTGATATATACGCTGATAAGTCGAGTACTGGAAAAATGGAACACCGGTAAAAATTGAGTATCGAGAAACGTTCGAAGAAAAGTGTGCATCTCGAAGCGAATCTTTGGTCCTCGGATCTCTGTGTCCGCGATGTCGCGTACCGGAAGTAGTACGTCCACGTTGGCTGTCGCATACGTGGCGCGCGTTGCTCCCTAAACCGATAAAGTTCGATAGTCGCGACAGAAGTACTTTCGATAAAACGACAAGGCAAACACACTCGATGTTCACGGTTCTACAATATTTTTCTTGGGGGATCGCCGCCTTGAACGAAAGCGATACGGAAAAACAGCTTTTGCTTTCTGGAAAACACCCTGCCGTAATCTCGGAAGAAACGATTGGGTCCGAACGAGTAACCGAGCGTTAGCCAACGATATCAAATGTTTGTTGTGCCGATTAAACCAGCAGCCCCGTCGACGTGTGTCTCTTGTTTTCGAAGATCGTGTTTCCAGATAATGTCACGACCGAGATCGCCTCGGTTGTGGAACTTTTTTATTTTTTTCTCTCTTAGAAAATCTCCGATAAGAGACACACACACACACACACGCACACCCGGTACCCGTTAAGTTTTCCAGCGACAGAGAGTGTTCTCCAATCATCCTCCTCGAATCGGGATATCGGCGAAACAGATAATCCGCTAGAATTACCGTGACGGTATCGTCGCGATCGCCTGTTTACCGAGACACCGGGTACACGACGTCACCGATGCGACGCGTTTACGCAATCGTCTTGATTGATTTTTGTCAGTGAAAGCAATGACTTTATTGCTCGGGGAACACACAGGCGCGACCATTCTCGCCTCTAACGGTATTCCGACAAATAACATCCGACTGGACGAAACTGTTCGTTCGTGTTTCTCAATTTTACATTAGAAATATCGTTGCCATTTATTGTAACAACAACAACGACGCAGAGCTTCGGCAATTGGTTCTTTGTACTTGGCTCGGTTAACACTTTGACTGCCATGTCACCCATATATGGGTGACGGAATAATTTGTACTGTTTTTAAATAAATGTTCACATTGATATATTCATTTGTACCAACGTTGATGATTTTCCAGAAAGTGCAAGAAAGTAGGGGGCCGCTTTACGACATACAGTAGCGCACGAAAGTATTCGGACACTCTTCACACCTAAATAACTTTTTTAAGATGTGTCAACGTTATACCTGTTGCAGTGGGACGACAAGATGAGCCTCGGGGGAACGCAGGGGGTTTGTCGTCTTGCTCGTGCTTATTCCCCCTCTTCGTCTCTCTTTGGGCCAATGGAACGGCCGAGTCGAAAATGCGTGCGAAGGTCTGGCATCATACGCCATACGTCACCGCATTCTCCTTAGGGCTCTTCTTATCGGCCCACTGCATTCCTCTCAGGACTCTTCTTGTTGTCCCACCACATTCCTCTCAGGGCTCTTCTTGTCGCCCCACCGCATTGGGGTGTACCCTTTACAGACCTTCCATTTCGCAACTGCCGAAGTGATAAAATTGCTTTTATTGGAATCGGTCAGTTTTGCAATTTATATAAAGTATATTTTGCAATGTACATTGGCCAAAAAATTAGAAGGTAAATTTCAGTAAATTTGAGAATAAATATTTATTCGTTGATCTATTCGATAATACGGGAGGTTGCCCTAAGAAATGTAAGAAAACGGAACGGATTGTACGAAAGGGGTTACGAACAAATATTTGAATGTTATCTTTTTCTTTATCGTGAACGACGGTTAGACGATAATCGTTGAAAAATTCCGTTTATTTATGACGATTACGAGCCGGCCAGCGCGACATGTCCGAACTAGAAAGCCTAATCGACGATAAAAACAGGCTACTCGACCCGAATCTTTTCGAGCAGGTCTATCGAATGGAAATATACAGGTAGCAATTCTTCTTCCGAGATAGTCAATATTTACGTTGATTCCAGTGGCTATACGGGGAAGTGTTTGTTCTCGGTTTTTTATCGCAAGGTCGACCGTTTCGCGGATACGGAATTGGTCTAATGAAAAATCATCAGCGAAACGGTAGACGTCGCGCCCGAGCATCGACGAATTTTGTAACGCGACGAGGAATCGCTGTGTTCATATAGATTCCATGGGCGATTACGGGGATACCACAGTGACCTTGCGATGTGCGATTCTATGTGGTAATAAAAATGGCCCCGGGGATTTTTTGCGTTCCCACTTAAAGCGACAAAATATAAATCGACATTGTTAACCACGATTTTTAATTCGTTCGTTTTGTGGGATCGGGGAAACGTTACATGTGAAACGGTACCGAAAAATGTTGATCATTGTATATTAAAATGTTTAATCTGGCTTACAGAACGCTTGATACCCAGTGAACATATCAGATTCCTTGCTACAGGTGCATGAATACGGGTGAATGATTTTTAACATTTATATGGCGTTGCCCAACGACGTGTACTTTCCAACTAAATAAAGATCTCGAGTATAATGACCAATGTAAAACGTGGACAATGTTGATTGTTCGCATTCTTTGCCATACGTGCACTTGATATTTGTATTTTGCCTTAAAGTACACGATAAAACGATTTTGAATGTTTTTAGTGTTTGCTCAACGATGTTCGAATGCTTTTCGATGAAAACGATAGGGATCGCTGGACTGCGTTAATAGTAATTTCTAAATCTGATCAAATGTGGAATGAGAGCGATAATATTGGCTCGTTCTACTTGGATTCGTTTGAACTTCGTATCACTCGGTGGAAACGATTATCGGGTATATTATTTATTGTTACGTTGTTGATCGAGCGATTAAATTCCTTTTTAGTCAACGATCGTCGACAACAAACCAATGAACTTGTCCTTTGGGTATCTTTGAAATTTTATAGCATTAAAGATCGATTATTCGATTTTGCATCAATAGGTTCATGAAATTGAAGGTGACCTCGGATATAGACACTATGTGTCCGATAATGACAACATTTATGGTACCGCGTACACCCTGGCATTGTAATCTTATCTACGGTTGTTGCAATTATGTAACCGTGGAGCAAAAAACCGATGTAGCAACAATTTTCAAATACGTATGAAAAAGATCTCGGATATTTTTGCTAATAACCCGTGGTCTATTATACGAACAGGATGTCATTATACAGGTGTAGCGATGATAAATCTTTTAACAAAGCATCTATTAATAACACGAAGAATTAAAAGAATAATAATTTCTAGCAGATAGTTTTGTTACGTAAGAAAGTCGAAACTGGAATCGTGCAAACGCTTTGAATGTAGAATTGTTGTTCGGAACAATGTTCGCCCTTAAAGGGCGAGATTCCTGGGATCATTCTGGGAAACTTTTTCCTTTGCGAAAATGTTCTGCACAGCTTCGTTTATGAGTTATTCATGAAAAACGTGGACCAATCGGAGCGCGGCTCGGTGGTTTCTGATTGGCCCACGTTTTCCCTTGATAACTCGAAAACGAAGCGTCGAATCGCGAATCAGTAAAGGAGAAAGTTTCATAGAATAACCCCAGGAATCACCCCGTTCAAGGGATGCGGACATCGTTGAGTTTAAGAAAAGTTTACTAACATGGGAACATATTCAGGTGCGAAAATCCGATTTTGATGAAACTTATGGGAACTTATAGATTTTTGAAAAATATTTGACACGTGTTTTTTTTTATTAGCAACCATCCACTATGAAGGGGTGAAAACAGCCTACAGAGCCGAGGTAGTTGCATTTAACGCGACTTTCCCGTTCTTGGGTTCCATCCCCCTTTCTCTGACATACAGAAATTCGATTGCGCACTAAGATTCGCAGTCCGTTCGTTAAGCGCGACGTAGAACACTTTGCCTTCCGCAAATTGTAGAACATTTGCGAAGCGTTTATGGTTTAAGCAAAAACAGAAAGGAGACCTACGTACGCGTTATCAGATTTCTGCGAAGCAGTCGATACAGTCTGCCGATCGGAAACCGTGAAATAACTTTCTATTCGGTTGGCCAATAAGTTCGCGCAGCCTTTCCGATCCTTTATTCGCAAGAAACGTGGCAGACCGCCCTTTTTCTTAGCCAGCAAGTTCCATTCTGTCTACGCGCCTAGAAAGTATGTCGAAAGGTTGAAAACACAGTCACTGTCGTTAATATTCACTTGCATCCCAAGACACTCTTGAAAATGCGATAAATTTTTAAACATTGGACTTGGATTTTCTTGAAAAGTCACAGTAACCAATTACGTTGTAATTTACGTTGCAGGCTATTTCTAAAAATTTGCAGGAATGCAACTGAAGTACGACCAAAGTAAAAAGTAATTTCGTAGATCAGTGCGAACCATAATCCAAAAATTGCATCAAATTCCGTCGACGTTGCAACGCGAGTTGCGGACGTTTAATTCCTTAGCGTTCCGATGGCTCCTCCGAGGCGACACTAAAAATTGTCAGACTATTCAAAACAATTTTTATATTAGAATGTTGGTATTTTAAAATGCAGTAAAAATTGAATTGTTGCACGTACGAGAAATATTAACAAATTTGATACGCACCAAAGGAAACGAATCACGTACAATGGAATTATTCTAGGACAAAAATATGCCTCGAGTTAGGAATTAAAATTGCTCGGAACGAATATAATTATGTAATTATTATAAATCAGTTAATATCAGAATTATTTAATATTCATTAAATACAACAGAAATATTATGCCTTTCCTTCTACACTGAAACAAATTTTATTCTAGCAAACAATATCGGTTTAAAAAAATATAAATAAATTCCGTTTTCTGTGATATTTATGGTGAGCAGCAAAGAAAATAAACGTAGCAATTCTTCTCGATTTTCTATAACTATGGTAAATCAACTTTCAGTATTTTCCCCGCAATTCGGACCAATTGCAAACATTCCAAAATTTATTTTCCCCAAATCGGAATTACACAGACCTCAGATAGACTGTTCCAAAATGTCGGGACATTTCAAAAGAGGCGGTTCCCGAAGTGATGCGAAGTAACTTTCCCCTTGGCAAAAATGGCCACTTCCTTTAGAAGTTATTCACGAAAAATCAGGACCAATTAGAACAGCGCGGTGGCATTGTATCCGCGTCTCGGTTGGTCCGTTTCTTTGGAATAATTGGCACATCTTCAAGAGAAGTCGCGCGTCCTTGAAGCACCCTGTGCACCTTGTGATATCGACACTCTTCAGCGTTCAGATTGACCGAATGTCAATGCCAGTGATGTACCGCAAATATTTCACTTACGGTCTAATCTACCATTGATAAGATCAGATTATGTATCCCTTATCTTCGGTCGGATCTCTCGTTGCGTGCTTTCCCAAATTGGTTTCGAAGTTCGATTGTTCGACATCGCAACGCTCTTGCGCAACTAGGCGAAATAAATCGTTTGCCAAATTTATCGATAGTTTCGCCAACAGATTTTTTCCATGACAAAGCTTTACCCATCTCGGGCTACTCGGAATCTTTAGAATATCATAATGCGATTTTTAAAATACGACCATGCGTTGTTCTCCTCCGAGGACGCATAATGGAAAATGGAATACGGAAAATGTTAGTTAGGTTTCCGAGCATTTTTATTAACCCGAGACATTTATTTCGTCGTATTTTACCTTGCGCGTGCCGAGGACGCTTGTTTGTCTTTTTCTCAAGAAAAACGAATTACACGAACCCAGTGTTTTCGATTAGTCGCGTCTTCTTCGTGGAGTGACGCTCCCAGCTCGCAGGAAAATGGCTCTTGCAATGGAAACTCGATATTACAAATTTATTAAATTAGTTAGACGAACGAGTGCAGTTTCAAGCGTTGTCTATGTTAATTTAAGATTTTCTTTTTAAATCTGCAATTTATCAAAATCGCAGGAACGATGCTGAAACGAAAGGTTTCGTAGATCACAGTGTGCGCCATACTTGATCGGACAGTTTCATCAAATTACGAGCCACTAAAATTCAATTAGCAACAAGTGTAAATATTATAACAAACCTGATGGGATTTTATTCGAAAATTATATTAGGTAATTATTCGACGAGAAAAATAATTTATTAGTATAAATAATTATTTTATAAATAATAAATTAGTATTTTCTGCAAGTTATAAAAACTATGAAACGATCACCGGTCGGTCACGCGTTAACTTCCGGTTTTATTCAAGTCTGCAATTCTTAGGGCCGAGACGTGGTGCCTAGATAATTCAGGACAAGGGTTAAGTTCGAATTTGGATAGTTCAATCCTTTGGTCTACCATTCGTTTCACGGTTGCGGTAGAATTTCTACGGCGTTTATAAATATTTTTGGAGAAACATGCAAGTTTATTTTCTGTGAAATCGTTACCTACCGATAACAGCGAAGTAGAATTTTATTTGGGAATAGATAACCGTTAACGTTTAATCAATTGCGTTCGAGATCTTCATCGCGCGTCGGACTCGTTGCAAGTAAGTTGCAGAGACCGAGTAATCTTTGTTATTTTTATTATAAGTATAAATTTATTTAACTATTTCCTGCGACAGAGTCTTTCGAATGATAATAATTTTGAATGAAACAATATGGGACCGGTGAATTCGATGCGCGCCGGTAGATTTAGCGTTAAATGATTGTTTATTGGTAAATTATGATTTACGACAGGGAAGAGGACGAGTTGTCAAGCGATTAACGTTGAAAATTCATTTGCATTCGCTAAAGTCACGTGTACAGACATGAAATACCAACCGCTTATCGCGGTCGAGCGTTCTTGAAACGTTCGGTTAAACGTTTGTGTTGCATTCTAAGATAGTGACTAACGTAGAACCGTATTTTTTTGTTCTTTTCGTTTCGAAACTCGGTCGTTCTCGCACTATAATATTCTTCTAAGACGAGACACTGGTTCATTCCGCGAAATTTCCGGCTGGTCGGTATCATAGTCAGCGATTACTTGATGCTAAATTACCGGTGTTCTCTTCTCGCGTTTCCGGCTAATCTTGTTAAACCCGAAACACGTCACTCTTAGTATGATATTTTCGAGAGAAGCATTTATGCGAAACTCTTTCAACTGACGTCACTGTCGGAAACGGAGGACACTTTTATGGGAAGATTTCTAGAGACGCGGTTTTCCTTGTTTTCTAAGGTTGCATAGATTTTCCAAGAATGTGCAACTGGAGTTCAATGAAATTTTTGTCTGAGTTTGAGAAGATTCTTTGACCGTTTTCGAAAATGCAAACCCTTGGAGATTATGTTCGTTATATTAAAAAAATGATATTAGACTTCATTGTGCCGGATGATTTTCCAGAAAGCTGCTGAAGTTCATTAAAATGTTCGTCTGAATTTAAGAACATTCTTTCACCATTTCCGAAAATGCAAACCCTTGGAGATTATATTTGTTATATTAAAAAAATGATATTAGACTTCATTGTACTGGACGATTTTCCAGAAAGCTGCTGAAATTCATTAAAATTTTTGTTCGAATTTTAGAATACTCTTTCATCGTTTATAAAAATACAAATATTTGGAGATTATACTCGTTATATTAAAAAACGAAATGAAATTAGATTTCATTGTGCTGGACAATTTCCTCCAGAAGCTGCTGGAGTTCATTAAAAGTTTCGTCTGAATTTGAGAACATTCTTTCATCATCTCCAAAAATACAAACCCTCGGAGATTGTACTCGTTACGTTTAAAAAACAATTATATTATATTTGATTGTGCTGGAGGATTTTTCCTGAAAGCTACCACAGTTCATTAAAATTTTTGTCTGAATTTAAAATCACTCTTTCATCGTTTATAAAAATAAAAATCATTAGAAATACCATGTACTCGATTGTTCTGGACAATTTCCTCAAGAAGCTTCCAGCGTTCGTTAAAATGTTCATCTGAATGTGAAGTTGAAGTTCATTTAAAAGTTCGTCGTTTTATTTTCATTATTGCAATGCAATTTCATTGGAACGATCTCATTGAATGAGTTAAGTAAAGGAATAAGGGATAATGGAAAGGTTTAATTAAACTAAAATTTAAATAAAAATTAAATGGCTTCAGAAAAACGTTGCAAAATTCGTAAACGATTGAAAGAACGAGTTAGACACAGAATTAGAACAACAACGGATTAATTTGATCGATGTCTGTACAGAGACTTTCACAGTTGGCGCGTCAACGAGTAAAATGTGCATGATTAACTGAAAGTTGTTCAGCAGTCGATTAGATCGATTAGTTCAAATTGTAATCATCCCTCGATTTCCCGTGACAGACACTCGAGCTCAGCCACTATCCGATGATCGAGCGAGCCGATAACCGATTTTATCGTCGTTCGATTCGATGTCTCGAAAGCAGAAACGAAAAACAGGAATTAACCTCTTAAACATTCGAGTGGCGATTATTGCCGGTGTGTCGATTCACGGATGTCAAACGAAACGGGAAAGATTGATGGCGTTTTAATTAAATTCCTATTGAAGAAAAGAAAAAAAAACGTAATCGTTGATCAATTCCGTCTCTTAGGTGATTTGTAATCCATGCAAGGCGCACAGTGATTGTTATTAAAGAGAACAGTCTGCGTTGCAAAGTCCGCCGGGTTGCAAGGAGATAAGCGTTACCACGATTTCGATGTTGTTATTTTCATTGAGCCGCGAAAGATTAGGAATTCTAATTTCTCACTTAATCCCAGAAGCGTCTTTCGACGTTGGACTTCTCGGAATTTTTATGAATCATTTAAACGCATCGATCTCTTTTTTCAAATTCATCATTCGTTCGCTATCGGTTCTCAGCCGCAACGTAATCGAGCGCGTAACATAGAAACCAGTTGATCCGCTTTACATCATCTCCGCGGTTATCTAAATCCGAAAAATTGCATTATCACAGGTGTAAATCCCGTTTTATAAATTGTGTTTGTACAGAGAGACCGGTAAGTGGCGACGCTACTGGTTTACGCGGAATAAATAACTCGCGAGGAGACGAGAAGATTTTTAAAAGCGTCGAGAAACTTTTAAAGTCCGTAAAAATCGCAAGCTTAGTAGCTTTAGTGGCTTTAGTGGCTTTAGTAGCTTTAGTATTACACTGTAATATAGAAATGTTTGAGTTCCTTGAAAGTGGAGATTCCTCGAGTTATTTTAAGAAACTTTTTCTTTTACAGATTCGCGATTTGTCGCTTCGTTTTCGAGTTATCAGCGAAAAATAGGGGCCAATCGAAGCGCAGCTGCGGGGACGGACCCTGACTCGGCCAATGGCTAGCGTTGGGGCCTGTTCGTTGTAGCCACGCCCCGATTGGCCCGTGTATTTCTTTGATAACTCGAAAACAAAGCTATGGAGGACATTTTCGCAAAGGAAAAAGATTTCTTAAAATCCCCCTAAAATAATTTTGGGGGCATCTTGTATATATCAATTTTTATATTCACTACACAACTCGAAAACCAAGGAGTGGAGGACATTTTCACAAAAGAAAACATTTCTTAAAATCCCCTCTGGAATCTTTTTGGGGGCACCTTGTATATATCAATTTCTCTATTTCTTTAATAACTGGAAAACCAAACTGTGTAGAATATTTTCGTAAAGGAAAAATATTTCTTAAAATTCCCCTGAAATAATTTTGGGGGCACCTTGTATATATCAATTTCTCTATTTCTTCAATAACTGTAAAACCAATCCGTGTAGAATATTTTCGCAAAGGAAAAATATTTCTTAAAATCCCCCTAAAATAATTTTGGGGGCATCTTATATATATCAGTTTTTATATTCCCTACACAACTCGAAAATCAAGGAGTGGAGGACATTTTCACAAAAGAAAACATTTCTTAAAATCCTCCTGAAATAATTTTAGGAACACCTTGTACACATTAGTTTCTATATTTCTTTAATAACTGGAAAACCAAACCGTGTAGCACATTTTCTCAAAGGAAAAAAATTTCTTAAAATCCTCCTAAAATACTTTTTGGAGACACCTTGTATATATCGGGTTCTCTGATACAGAGTCTCGTATACATATATTTATATAATTCGAAGTTTCATTCTCTGGCAATGCGTCGATACTCGCAGCAGACACAATTGTTTCCACAGGATTTAAAATGTAGTACCTGTTTGAATAATCGATCGATCATTCGTGATCGCGGAGCATCGATCATTGATATTGACCGTGGAATTTCGTCTGAGCAAACACAATCGGTATAAATCACACCGATGACGGTATCAACCGGCCGTGAATTAGAGCACGCGTGTTTGTATTACGACGGTGTCGATGTGTTTTGCAAATTTCTAAACAGTCTGGGTCGCATAGGCGCGTTTATTAGCAGGGTCACGATTGTCAGCACTTATGTCTTAATTAACTATTGCATTTCTTTCTGTGAAACGTACTACGTATTCGTCGAAATTCGCCGATCAGAGTCTCGATCGTAGAGCATCGAACGGTCGTCGATACTGACCGTGGAATTTGGTTTGGACAAACACAATCGTTAACATAAATCGCACCGATGACGGTTATCAATCGGTAGCGAATTAGAGCACGCGTGTTTGTCATTGGCGATATCGACACGATTAAACAATTGGAAAACAGTCTAGAACGTATGCGCGTGTTTCTTGATTAGTGGGTGCGTAGATTTCTTAGAACAGAAGAATATTGCTTGCACCGGTGTTTGTTGCAATCGTTTCCAACAACCTCGGATGTGTAACATGATTAATTCATTGCTGGTGTATGAACAGAAGAATGTGCAAGATTGGTTGGAAAATAATGGAACGAATGTTTAGTGGGTGGACAAACTTCTTGGAACAGTTGCGGATACATTAGCGTTTATTATAGTGTTGTTTTATGTCGAAAGTGTGATTTATTCATTGGTGTAATGTTAGTAGAAATATTTGTAAGATTAGTTGCACTATAATGTATTGGATGAATTTAATCATTGAATGAGTGCATTAATTTTATAGAGGGGTAGTGAGGTACTTGTACTTGTGATTGTTATAGGGTCCACACAATATAGAATGTATAACATGATTTATTTATTGTTGCAATTAGACAAAATATTGTGGATAGATAAATGTACAAGATTGGTTGCAAAATAATACAATGAATGAATTTAAATATTGAATAAGTGCACTTTATTAGAGAGGCAGTGAGTTACTTGCATTTCTGTTTGCCAGACAGTCGTTCTACACAATGACGAAAGAGTAACATGATTTATTTATTGTTGCAGATAGAGAAAATATTATAGATAGATAAATGTTCAAGATTGATTGCAAAATAATACAATGAATGAATTTAAATATTGAATAAGTGCACTTTATTAGAGAGGCAGTGAGTTACTTGCATTTCTGTTTGCCAGACAGTCGTTCTACACAATGACGAAAGAGTAACATGATTTATTTATTGTTGCAGATAGAGAAAATATTATAGATAGATAAATGTTCAAGATTGATTGCAAAATAATACA
>CM052085.1:6063594-6079864 GCA_028453745.1 Agapostemon virescens
AAAACAAACCTGTTCGATATGTTCATTTTATAAAATTGTCCATTTCGCAAATTCATTGAAACGTCTGTCTACGACTCGTTCATTCAACGTCCATTTTAATACAGAACAATACACAATACAAAAATCGCATCAGCCCAACCATCATATCAAATAAAAAACGAACCCGTTCGAATCATTCATTTGATCATTCGATCGTCTCCGCGACCGTGCCTCTACGTAACCGTAGACGTTACCGATTCGCGCATCACCGATTCGTTTTAGGTGATCCGGTTTAACGATGTCTGCGCGATAACCGCCTCGTTATATCACGATAACGATGACGGTTTACGATCGCTTGCCGATCAATCCTCGTAAACGGAAAATCCCGTTTGAGATCGCCGATTCTTCGAATAGGCCAGCTGTGCTTGCCCGGATAGAAATATTTGCGTGTATGAGCTCATTAAACGCTGCCTCTTTCGTAATACTTTCGCGGTGACGTAACGCCGGTCACAGTCACCGAGATAGCAGTATAGTAATTGGCAGTGGCCGATCGATCGCTCGATCGACGCAGCATCCGACAGAATTCGAATGCGTTCTACGACTGTTCAGAATTTCTAACGTTCTTTCAGATCTTCGACGAGATCTTCTAATCCTGCTAATTAGCAGTCCGCGGTT
The DNA here is from genome assembly GCA_028453745.1 of Agapostemon virescens. Lineage (NCBI taxonomy): Eukaryota > Metazoa > Arthropoda > Insecta > Hymenoptera > Halictidae > Agapostemon > Agapostemon virescens. The sequence goes on from CM052085.1 coordinate 6,064,249, forward strand.
GTACCGCTGGTTTATCGGATTGCGCAAACAGAAATTTTTATGGGCCACAGACATTGTAATCAGAGATTAGTCGAACAGCCTATTACGTCCACCATATAACCGTTAAACAATAAAAAAGAATCAGTTACAATTTTGCTAAACGAGTCGAAAGATCGTTCTTTCAGATATTCCAGTGTTATAAAATTAAAAGTGTAACTCGTGCGATGGAGACTTCCTTAAAATGTTGATCTTCTTGCTATTATGTAATTCCACGGCAATTAGAGTGGGTGCACGTTTATCTGCTGGGAAAATCGTAGAGAATTAAAAACGGTTATTACATTCGACGAACGTGCCGTCTGAATTATTGTGATTACGTTTAATGGTTTCCTGATTGTTTGTTATTTATTGATGGGCGGACATGAGCCTCCACGTATTATTCGTAACGCTGATTACCGTTTGATGTTTATCTATTAATCTATTCTAAGATGTAAATGCACTTTGAGGTAGATTATCCCGCATAAGTTTCCTACACTGCGACGAAAGATTAATTGCTATTTTTCGATTCGGTTGTAATAGGTGCAAAAGATATTAATTGTGTTGTTGTTTTGACGGTCCGTTTTGAAAGCTGATTTATTGAGTTGGATTTTGAAGAATATTCTGGGAGCTCGACATTGAGTTGTTGTATTTTTTAATTGGAGTTTGGAAATCTTCTTTATTGAGTTGTATTCGTAAACGCCATTTTGGAAGGTCGATTAATCGAGTTATATCGTTGTAGCTATTTTTGGAGGCCTTCTCCATTGAGTTATTGTATTTTTAATGCTCATTTTAGAGTCCAGTTAATTCAGTTGTATTTTTAGAGTCGGTTTCTGGAGTTTCAGTCATTGAGTCGTATTTTGTAGTCTACTTTGGAAGCCCACTATTGAATTGTTGCATTTTGAAGTTTATTTTGGAAACCCACTATTGAGTTGTATTTTGCAGTCTATTATAGAAACACATTGTTAAGTTGTATTTTGCAGTTTACTTTGGAAGCCCACAACTGAGTTTCAAATTCGAAGGAAGCAGGTTCGACTTCCGATAAGCCGAAGGCCGGATCTGCACGGATAAACATTAACATTGAGAACATCGAGCGTTCCCTCGTCCGTGTTGACGGCCATTCGATACGTGACTCGACGTATAAACCGTGCATAAACTGCTCGCAATAGTTCGCATACGATTATTTCATATTTGTTTCCCCTCGGAACCGTGTATTGTAATTCATAAACCAGAATTGTTGACCTTAGGTAACTGGCCTTTGGATCTCCATGAATCAGCCTACACCGGATTTGATATATAGTACAGCCTTCGTTACTCGAACATGTCGAGAAACATAGTCGTTCGCAAAACCGACGAGTTAGGATAACGCGATTCTCAATGGTCAACGAGCGGACACCATTTTGAAATTCTAACTGGACGATTTCAGCTATTTTATCATGCTAAAAGAATTAGTTCACTCGCTAATGTATAAACAAAATTAATTAAAAATCGACGTTGGTCGAAATTAAAATGTTAGAAAACTTATATTATATTACAATAATAATATTATAATTTATTATAATTATATTATAATAATTATAATTATTAATCATTATAATATTATAATTATTGATCATTATAATATTATAATTAGTAATCGTTGTAATATTATAATTACTAATCGTTATAAGATTATAATTATTAATCGTTATAATATTACAATTATTAATCGTTATAATATTATAATTATTAATCGTTATAATATTATAATTCTTAATCTTTATAATACTGTAATTATTAATCGTTATAATCTTATAATTGTTAATCTTTATAATACTATAATTATTAATCGTTATAATATTACAATTATTAATAATTATGATTATACTATAATAATTATATTTTAAATATTAATTATTATAATTATATAATAATAATATTAGAATAATATTATATTTACGAAAGAAAACGAACGGTGTACAATGGACCAATTTTAGATCAAAAGAAAATGTTTCAATTTTAGAATTAAAATTGCTCGGAGTGCAAAGGGTTAAATTAATTTTGTGAAGAGTAGATTTCACCGCACCGAACGACGCTCGATGCCGAAATGATTCATCAACGTTCATTCTCATTTACGAAATAAATGATTATCGAAAAATTAGTCACCTTTGGTCAGTTCGGCGCGGTGCGGAGGTATACTACCTGCACGCGCCTGTTCATCTCTTTCGGATTCCTTTCGCTTGAATAACTCTGTGCAAACATCGTAATCTAGCTGTCGCAATTCTGAGAACGATATCTGAACTATCCAGATTTAGCTTGAAACGAAGTCGATCGAAGCCGCTCGAGATCGAATTTGACTAACCGTTCCGATAAAGGGAACTGATACGAGATACGTCCGCGCGCGAACGTTTCCGACAAAACCATCGATCATTTTATTTTTCCGCTGTCCCCAGACAAACTGACGTAGTTTTTGTAGAAACGGTTGTCGATACTTCGAAATTAGACGTTCGACGTAATGGGAATCGTCGCGGAAGATTAAAAGGGTATTAAATATTGTCGGATGCGCGACCGACTGATTAAAATTCATCGGAAAATGATTCACGCGACGGCGATTCTGTAAACAGATCTTTATCGTCGTCGGAATGTCTACGATGACTACGTATTAGAAAAGCCGACAAATCAGTTTCAAATTAGCCTCCTTCGAGACTATTTTATTCAGTCACATTGCAAAAATATTTGATCTCATTCGGATCTCAATAATTTTACATGTTTTGCATCGACTCTGGTCCTTTACTTTATATAAACTTTCTATAAAATTGTTTCGCGTGACCGTAAAAATCGTTTGAACACTGATTTTATTAGCAGAAATAAGTAAAACCGTTCTAAATTAACATAAGCGCGGTATAACAATTTTATTCGGTCAGATTGCTAAAATATTTCATCTCGTTCGGATCTTTACAATCTCACGGACATTTTGCAAATACGTTTCTATCGTGGTTATTATCCATTTCTTATTTTAAAAGCTGTTTATCGATTTTTATTTAAAGCTGTTTGCCCATTTCTTATTTCAAGCTATTTATCCATTTCTTATTTAAATCTGTCGTTTCTCATTCTATAGTACTTGAACACTTTGACTGCCATGTCACCCATATTTGGGTGACAGAATTATTTGTACGGTTCCTAAATAAATCTTTAATTTAATATATTCATTTGTACCAAAGTTAATGATTATGCAGAAAGTGCAAGAAGGTGGAGAGAGCACTTGACGGCATACATTTTATTTTTTTCAATTTTTATTTCAGTCAATATCTCATTTCGATTTTATAGAAATTTTGTGGCTGCTGGTTCGGCTGTCAAAGTGTTAAGCCTGTTTTACTTTAACTCTACACTGTCTATCCGCAACTTTAATTTAAAGCAACATCGTAATACGCGGTACAGGTCTAATCAGGAGTGTATATAATTATTAGAAGTTCGAAGTTATAGTAGTTCGTCCCAAAGTCTGATTACCGCCCTTTCTTTCCTCACATCGTCCTACGTCATCAAGACGCAATAACAGGCCCTAAAAAGCCATCAGTTTATTTATTCGGCTATCATTCTGATCCCGGAGGCAAACGAACGATGCCAGAAGATAAGGGCTACATTCTCGACCGTGAATCACAGCTGACAAAGAGTTTCCCCGATTGACGCAGCTCGTCGTCTTTTGATTTTTATCGTCGCTGGAAAATGCGGTTTTAACGCGCATTCATTCAACGCGTTCGATTATGTTCGATTGTATTCGACGACGGCAGTCGGCGAATGGCAAGTTATCGAAGAGAAACGCGAGATTCCCGACGAATTAATGCTCTCCCGATGGGATCGGAGGACGATCTCGCGATCATTCAACGATCTTCAAGAGCCTCTTAGCATTCCAATAGATCGCACGCAGACCGGAACTTGGTCGGCCGATTGAGAAACGAGACGTCGATTTATTCGACAAACCGCTTTTGCAATTTGTTCGGCGACAGGCGCGAAATAATGCCGGACGACGATCGGCGGCGAGTAATTTATTAATGAATTCGACGGACGAGCGTGATTGATAATCGGACAGTTTGAATTACAATCGATTGCATGCATCATCGGTTATTACATCTGTCCACGAAGCCCATATTCTCGTTATTACGTCTGTTTACACCTTCGATTATTACACCTGATTTGCATATTCTCGAATCGTTCGGGGACGTTCATTTCATGAGCGATTCGCGGCTGTCGGCGACAAGAAGGCGACAGATAAATAAATTTATTTAATTGAAAAATATTGAAAGTCAGTGTAACGGTCAGCGCTGGGGCAACGTTTTATGGCAGAGTATTGCAGAAGAATTGAAAAAATTGTTTTCGGGTTTAACTTGTTGGGAAATCAGGCTCGCTTTATGAAGGTTCTGGGGTAGGTGCTTAAAAATTCTGTGGGGTGCCAAACTTTAGCAAATTCGTTAAATTGCCTTAACAGGGAACATATTCAGATGCGAAAATCCGATTTTGATGAAACTTATGGGAGCTTATAGTTTGTTGAAAAATATTTCACACGTGTTTGTTTTATCGGCAACCATCCACTTTGAAGGGGTGAAAACAGCCCTCAAACTTGGGGGTTGAAACCATATTTTTTGAGATATCTCGGAAACCAGAGGTCGAAAAAATTTGAATTTTTGTGAAGGGGTTAATATTGATAGATAATATTTATTTTGGAATAAGAGTTTTAATTTTTCTGTAAATGTTAACATAAATTTCTTATTGCTTTTCTAGGATGGCCTGGACGCCAAAAAGTGGACCGCGCAGAACAACCAGAATGGGTAAGCAGCATCCAATTATATATTTCTCGATTTCCAATTCGTATCTTTTTGGGATAACAAGTTCTAATAATATCAATTACGTTTCAGTTACGACCAAGGACATAATAAAAGCAGCAACGTTTACGTTCTGGAGCTCGAGGACAAGAAGAAAAGCGTGCAGGAGTACGAAGAAGACTATAATCCGTACGATCACAGAGTGGTCCAGCATCCAACAACGTGAGTTTCGATTTTCCTTTCACTCGATTTTTCAATTATAGTCATTTTCGTGTGATTGCTAACTTGCTTCTGCGAATACAGGCTTTGCGACGGAATTATACCAAATCGAGACGGATACAGTCGTCTCGAAAAGTGAGTTCGGGCCATTCTTAAATTAATAACTCTTTCAAAAAAGGATCGAACGATTTGACTGTCTTTTTAGACGTTAGAGAGGTTCGTTTGCTGGGTAATGTGCAAATTATTTTTTTGTAAATTGATTTTTGTAAATCGACACGATTTTTAACCTATAAATGAACCTATAATGATTTGTTTCAATAAAATTTATTTCATCGAAATCCTTTGACGCTAATGTTAAGTCACAGTGCCCCCTAATTTTTGTCAATTTTAAATATTTACAAGTCATAGCAATTTTAATCTATTTTATATGTTTACAAATCATAGCCACTTTAGACAATTTTAAATATTTATAAATCATAGCAATTTTAGTCAATTTTACATATCTACAAGTTATAGGAACTTTAGTCAATTTTAATTATTCACAAGTCATAGCAACTTTAATGAATTTTAAATATTTATAAATCATAGCAATTTTAGTCAATTTTAATTATTCACAAGTCATAGCGACTTTAGTCAATTTTAAATATTTATAAATCATAGCAATTTCAGTCAATTTTACATATATACAAATTATAGGAACTTTAGACAATTTTAAATATTTACAAATCATAGCAACTTCATACTGCATACTTAAAAAACTGCATACTACTTACTCAGATCTACGAAAGACATGCTTAAAAATTTCTTTATAGATTCCAATAACAAAACTTAGGAATAAATAACTCAAATTTGCCCCATAACAAAATAAGTTCAATCTCACTCATACGCTTTTTACAACGTAAAAGGGTTCACTTCGGATGAAAATGATCTGGGTCGACTAAAATGTCTCAATTTCTCCATTAAAATTGTTTCGAGGATTACAAAAATGGTTAAAAAGTCTTCGAAGGGCAGCGTCTCAATTTCCGAGGCGATCGCGGTCCAGATACTCCAGATACATCAGGATCAGGAAGAGGAATAATTTCCGAATCGATAAAGTAGTTTACGGAATGAAATCGCGAGCATTTGCATAATACCGGACGCTGTACACACGCTCAGAGCCGCATCGTTTATTCCGACTGCGTTTCTCTAGATACAAATTACCCGGTAATTTGTTGCGGCGATTAGTCATGAAGCGGAAGAACAAGATTGTCCTCTGCGAAACTGCTTCGAGGAACACAGAAACGCTGCTAGCCTTGTTCTCCTGTTTAACGACAAAGGCACGCGTTAATGGCGCCATTTTCGAAAATTGTGTTCTCGTTTTCATGGACGATTCTCGCTAAACGGGCGATCTCAATCTCGGCTCCAAAACTCGGAAAAATCTTCTACTTAGCTTTATGCATTTGCAGCCTTTGCAAATTTAATAAATGTAAGAGGTCCTGGCGGTTAGCAATGCTTCTTCGTATTTTATTTCTATTTAGCCTCGTTTTACTGTTTAACGACAAAGGTACGCGTTGATAGCACCATTTTCGAAAATTGTGCTCTCGTTTTCACGGACGATCCTCGCTAAACGGGCGATCTCAATCTCGGCTTCGAAATTAGGCAAAAATCGTCTACTTAGCTTTATTAAATTTAACCCTTTGCACTGGAAGCTGTTTTACCCTTCGAAAACCAAAGCATGTCTTCTGGTCTCGAAAATTTCACTTTACGTGATTTATTTCCTCTTATGAATGTTCAGGTTTTTACTATTATTCATCTTTATAACAGTGGATATAAAGATGTGGATGTAATGGATATAATCCCTCACCGTATAAATAGCTAACAGCTTGAATTAACTGCCAAGCAGTTAGTTAACTACATAAGCAGAATTGCAACTTTAAATAAAGTTCTTCTTCTAAAGCCTTTAATTTTGATAAAATTCCTTTCGCCAGATGTGTTATCTACCAACTGGAGATAATTATCGACGTGTAGTAAATATGCTTGGGAATGCGAATGGTTGAAAAAAAACACAGATTTCCTAAATTAAGAGAAATGGTAACAGCCGAATGACCGTTTGTTTCAGGAGCTGGGAAACTCTGCTCCACCTGCTGAAGGGAAGCTTGGGAACCGGAATCCTCGCGATGCCGAAGGCCTTTCACCATTCTGGCTACGTTATTGGTCTGGTAGCGACAATCATAATCGGACTACTTTGTACCTACTGTATACGAATCCTCGTCAGCTCGCAGTACGAGCTCTGCAAACGGAAGAAGGTGCCATCGTTGACGTACCCTGCGACGGCAGAAGCTGCGCTGTCAGAGGGTCCCATGCCATTGAGGCGATTATCGAAATACTCAGTGTGAGTACTCGTCGCCACTTAATCGAATCTGCAGAATTTTCCGTAAAATTCAAACATATTTTAAAATTTATATTTATTGCATTACTTGTTGTCTTGTGCAATACGTAACAAGAAAACAAATCAATGTGGTTTGCAATTTTGGCTTACACCACGTTCATAATAATTAGCACAATTAATACTGTAGGCTATCTATTAATATCATGTATTTTTATGTTTGCAGACACGTTATAAATATATTCCTCATGATCTATCAGCTGGGAAGTTGCTGCGTGTACACCGTGTTCATCGGCACGAATTTGCAAGCGGTTAGTATCTGGAATTCTTTCAATTAATTCAATTAATTAATTCAATTAAATCGATTAATCACTCGATCACGGAGAAAACGAGACGTAGCAGCTTTGTGGCTATGAACAGTGATATTTTGTAACGAAACTGTTGCGAGAGGCAGTTCAACGCGTATTTGTCTCTACGTTAGCGCGGCATGGTTGTTCGAAAAGTAATTAATTCACCGTGAAGAGGACTTTGAATGTTGTCTTTTTCCATGCCTTGACAGCTGCTAATTTAATTTGATAAAGCACCTCGTTTTGCGAGCGAAAACAATAAATTATTGATGGTGACTCGATGTCTGGTGACACCAGCTGTCGATCGTAAAGAAATAAAGTACTTAAGATTCTAAGGGAAAAACTGGCTTTTATCAAAGAAACTGTCTGCTACGACAAGGTTCGTATTGTACGATGTGTTTACCCAGACTAATGAAATCGGTAAGCTAAATGGTGTCAGCTGAAAGATAATGAGCTTCGTCGATATTCTAGATTTTCTATAGGCTTTAACCCCTTGTCCTACAATAACGAGTCAGACTCCTGATCAAGATTTCAAACTGAATCTTCTAAACAATGTATCTCCTTAATTTTCTTCAAACGTAAATAACATTTTATTTAATCGTTGATCGTGTACGGTCATTGGACAATAGTTAGGCATACATTAACTAAAAATATGTCTTTTCTTTTTGCCGTTCTGCGGAGGACAAAGAAAGTCTAGTCACTGTTATTGTAAAATAAGTCATAGGCCAAGCCGTTAACGCTGAACATAAATAAATTAGTCAATTCGAGGCTCCGGGATTGAACATCGTGAAAACTTGCAAGACTTGCACAGAATGCCCATCGTGTTGCTACCTGCAACCTATCCGGTGTTAGAAAGAGTAAATAACAGAAGCATCTGTTCGCGGAGCGGCCGACGGACACGTCGATCTAGCTTTTACCGTAAACAGTGTGTACCGGAGAGCCAGTTTCTCTCTCTCTCTCTCTCTTGTTCTCTCTTATTCTCTCTTGGAAAGAGAGACGGTCGTGTGGGCAGCGAGAAAAAGGAGCATGTAGGTCAGGGAAACACGGCGCGAGGAATAAACGATTAGACGGTGCCGGACGAGTAATGAACGACGGAGTCAAGGTGATAATGCCGCGTGCACGGACAGGTTCGTTGACATTTTGCGGCGGGGAGAAGAACGACGATGGCTACCGTTTTTAACACTTTTCGCTGCCGCGTCACCCACATAAGGGTGACGGAATTATTTGGGCGATTTTTAAATGAATTTTCACGGTTAATAGATTCATTGTATCCAATTCGACGGTGGCCCAGAGAATGCAAGAAGGTCGGAAAACTATACAGTGTCATAGATTTTATTTTTTCAATTTTTATTTCACTGCTTTTGCAGTGAGCAAAAAGTTGCACCGACTTTGTGCAATTTTTTGGTTGCCAGTTTTGCCAGTCAATGTGTTAAACGTTTATTTACGAGGACAACAGTCACCGTTTCGGTCGTCGTCGTAGCCGCGATCAGGAAGCTCCTCCAGCCGAAGAGCCGGTGAATGTTAACGCCGACCATGAGCCGTTGGCTTCATGCTACTTCCGCGAGAGACTCCGTTTCTCGCTGACACCCATTCTATGGAAAGTGAACGTCCGATCTGCCTCCGAAACCTTTAAGGGATCGACCGTGAAGAGGTCCTTGCACCGGACCTTCGGGAAAGGTTCGAAGGTTCAGGATGATACCGTAATTCAACCGATCGTCGCGGCGACGGAGCGATTGCGTTCTTCTTCGAATACCGATAGTGCTGGCGTTCTCGTCATAGAATATTTATTATTTGCAGTCTCTTGCAAATGTCGAGTCGTTAGGCGGTTTCCATTCATGTGGCAGACTGCGGATTTGTCTGAGAAGCGTGGCTTGCTTCGATTATGAAACCGCGGAAACCGCAGAGAAGCTTCTTTCTCCTTTTATTTAGCCTGTTGACCAATGCAGTAGCAAATTTTACAGTTTTAATTTAAGTGATTAGTACTTGGGTGTGTACAACGATTTGTGCGAGACTTTAAGCGAAATTAAGAGTTTAAGCGTGCTTTCTTCGTTTTTGGATTTTTGAAAATCCGCTGTGTACCTGTTGGAAATAAGTTTTGTGTGTGTTGGATCGTTTCGAGATTATGGTAGATTGCTAAAGATTTTGAAGCTCTGATATATTTGGGATGACTTAGGAACAAGTTTTAAATAGCAGAATTTTAAATAGAGTAGAGAAAAGCAGGTGAATTGAGAATGAATGAAGAATCGAAGAAAACTGATAAATTCGGCGGAACAAAAATGGCGACGGAGTCGAACGTTAAAATTAAAAGTAAGACAGAAAGTGGTCGAATATAATGACTATGTACACTTAGAAATATATTTTAGGTAACAGTATTTTTAATGGAACACGTTTCTATTTTTTTATGCACGCAAAATTGAGAATGAATGAAGAATCGAAGAAAAATGATAAATTCGGCGGAACAAGAATGGCGGCTGAATCAAATGTTAAAATTTAAAATAAGACTGAAAGTGGTCGAATAAAATGACCATGTATACTTAGAAACAAAGTTTTAGATAGCAGAATTTTTAATGGAACACGTTTCTATTTTTTTATGCAACCCAGAAGAGCACACAAAATTGAAAACCAACGAAAACTCGAAGAAAACTGATAAATTCGGCGGAATAAAAATGGTGGACAGAGTCGAACGTTAAAATTAAAAATAAGACAGAAAGTGATCGAATAAAATTACCATGTACACTTAGAAACATATTTTAGATAGCAGAATTTTTAATGGAACACATTTCTATTTTCTGATGCAAACCAGAAGAGCACACAAAATTGAAAACCAACGAAGAATCGAAGAAAACCGATAAATTCGGCGGAACAAAAATGGCGGACATCGTCAAACGTTAAAAATAAAAATAAAATAGAAAGTAGTCGAATAAAATGTACACAGCGGAGTGAAAGTGAATTTAATAGATTGTTACGTTCGGCAAGATAAAATATAATCGGAGAACTCGATAAGCGCATAGAGGCCGGAGGAATTTTGCAGCCGAACAGTGAACCCGTCCGCTAAGGTTAACAGGTTCGAGACAGGAATTAGTCATGCCTCTTTTGATGATTGCCGGATTAAAAATTCCGTGGGCTGTGCCGGTACTTCCCGTAGGCTTTTAAGGATTCAGCACCGTCGCTCGACAATCGTAGAAACGTTACAGTGACCGAAGGATTCGAAGGGACCAGCTTCGGAACTATCATAAATCCCGGTGGCATGAGGTCGTCCGGTTTGATTCCGTTTCGCTATGGCGCCGTGCAACAGGGTCGAGTCGATTCTCATCACGTTCTCCAAGCATCGTAAAAATTTCAATCGGACCGTTTGTTAATTCCTTCGGGTTCGTTAGCTTCTTTTTTTTCGAACGGGCTGGTAATCTGGCAGCAGAACAGCTGACCGTGTTACATGGCCGCACCGTTCCTGAAACCCGATCCGATTAATCATTCGCGATTGTGCGTTCGAGTTGTCGAAGCTAACAGTATCAATTTAATTGGAGCAGTCTTTCTCTGTGCTCACCTTGTTACGATCTTAGAGTTCTACATTTTACACGTGCGATCGAATAGGCCGGCTCTCTCGATGCGTTTGCTCGCGAGAACGGACTTCCGGAGGACAAAATTCGGATGGCAAAATTTCCGAATTCGGAGTTCGAATTTTCCGGAAACGCTTTCGAAGAGAAACGATTTGAAATTGTTAGGACGGCCTCGTGGAATTTTGTTATTCAATAAATATTTCATTTGAACTTGTTCGTTTTATCTGAACTTTAAACAGATTTGAAAGTGGAACACAAAGTTGAATGTGGAAGACAAAAATGGAGACAAATTTGAAAATGGAAGGCACAGTTGAATGTGGAAGACAAAATTGAAGACAAATTTGAGAGTAGAAGACAAAGTCAAAGATGAAAACATAATTGAAAATTGAAGACAAATTTGAGAGTAGAAGACAAAGTGAAAGATGAAAACATAATTGAAAATTGAAGACAAAATTGAAAGTTGAAGGCAAAATTGAAAGTGGAACACAAAGTTGAATGTGGAAGACAAAATTGAATGTGGAAGACAAAATTGGAGACAAATTTGAGAGTGGAAGATAAAGTTAAAAACTGAAAACAAAGTCAAAGATGAAAACAAAGTTGAAAGTTGCAGACAAAATTGAAAGTTGAAGGCAAAATTGAAAGCTGAAGATAAAATTGGAGACATGGTTGAAAATTGATGTCAAAGTTAAAAGTAAAAGACAAAGTAGAATGTGGAAGGCAAAATTCGAGACAAATTAGAAAGTGGAAGGCAAAGTAGAATGTGGAAGACAAAATTGAAAACAAATTTAAGAGTGGAAGACAAAGTGAAAGATGAAAACATAATTGAAAGTTGAAGACAAAATTGAAAGTTGAAGGCAAAGTTGAAAGTTGAACGCAAAGTTGAAATTGTAAGATAAAATTGGAGAAAGAAAATGAACTATGTACAATAGAACTATTATAGTTAGAAGTATTGTTTCGATTTTGGAATGTAATTGCTTCGAGTGCAAAGGGTTAACTAGCCATCGGCATGAAAATACGAGTTAACTCGTCACCGTTCACCAAAGTATTATCTTCACGGGTGACACGGCATAACGCGCCACGCCGGAAACGGAAGTGCGAAAGAAGAGGAATAAAGGTGGCCAAAGGGAGAAAATTATGCGGACGAGAACGTGTGTTTGTAGGATCGGTGACAATGTCCGCGAATTATAAAATCATCGAGACGGTCGATGTTCGATATCGCGATGTGGAAATAAAAACTCGACCGCGTCGGTTTTAGCCAGGGTGTGGAGCACACGTCGCTCGCTAACGCAATGTAATGGATAGTTAGCCAGTGTGTGGTTGCGACATGTTATTACACTGAGTGGATAGAATGTGGATGCAACGGGCACCGATGGCGAAAACTCGAGTCTTGTCGCGGTTGGCCGAGTTAGAAAGAGCATATTCGATTCTCGAGTGAGCCGCGGACGCCGACGAGGAAAAGACGCCGGCTGACCCGCAGACAATGTTGTTCGGTTAATCGACTCGTTTCACAGCGGACGAGAACACCTGTTCCATTCAAACCGACGGTTCTTTCGCGAACTTCGCTAAGTAAGTGGCACGCAAAAATTACATGCAATTTCCCGGCGGCGATGACCTTTCCGAACGAACGCGGTTCAAAACGCGATTCCGCCGCGCGGCGTTGTTCGTCGTGCGACGATATCGCGGTCCGATGCAAATTATTTGAAAATTATTTTTAAATTACTGCTAACGAATATTAATCTATAAATTACAAATTTACCAAATTGAAATTCGATGCTTGAATTTTTGTACTGTCGGGAGTATTTCGAATCGCCATTGGGACAGTTTATAGTAATTGAAACGATAATGATAGAAGAGATGGTTGAGAAAAGAATGCGTTCCCGGGAATGCTTTGTCGGTTGGCCATGGAAATTATTTATTTAATGCAGACGTTAATTAATTGGATGAGTCGAGAGCGTCGAAGTAACCGACAATTGTTATTAATTGAAACGTTGGTCGCTTTTAGCAGCGAAATAACCGATACTCGCGCGGCAGCCTTAATTGTATGGTTTGCGAAGAAATTACTCAGAAAAGCGAGGAAAACGCGTCTATTCAAATGTACAATCATTTTTTAACGAAACGCTAAGTTTATGGCCCTTACATACACACTTTTGCATACACCTTTGCAATTTCCATAAACAGAGATCAACCCGTTCGGTGTCGCTACATCGTTGCTTGCTTCACTTGTGAAAAGGGGTTTTTCCTATTTCAATGCACAGGGTGTCCAAAAACCGCTCGAGATCCTCAAAAAAGGAAAAAACCAATTTCTAGGATAATCCTGAAAAACTTTCTCTTTCACCGATTTGCGATTCTCGACGTTCAATTTTACAAGTTACCAACAAGAAAAACACGGACCAATCAAAAGGCAGTCGAAGTCAAGGTATCGACGACCGTCGCGCTCCGATTGGCCCGCGGTTTCCGATTTGTATCTCGAAAACGACGCAACGCGCGACATTTTCGCAAAGGGAAAACCGTTTCGAAACGACCCCGGCAATTTTTCTATTCGAGGAACTGCAGCGTTTTTGGAACACCCTGTATATTCCCTGGTTTCGCGCGGAAAGGAACGACACGGCGAAACAATCGGCTTCGGATTTATTAGAACGCGAAACCGGTCGGGCCTCGATCGAGCGGACATGTACGGTCGCCGGAAAAATTAGTCCGGCGGTCTAAGCTTTTTGCGTCCGACGGAAAATTGCACTTTAGTTCCTGTCGCAGCCGGATCGAACCGATTCGAATCGGCCTGCACCGCATTATGCAACCCGCCGAGGGATTATATCAAACCGCTTATAAATTCCGCTCGCGAGATCTGTTCGATTTTTTTCGCCGTTGAAAATTACACAGGGCCGAGGCTAATCGACGATTAATCGACCCGGGAACCTGGGAACCGTGCAACCGGACGAATCGAATACCTTGCGCCATTACTGCGAACCGACCGTTGCGTCTCTATACCAATTATCACATTCTTGTGCGATTATTTTATGCAACTATGAACGGCGCGGCTAATTTTGCCCTCGTTGAACCTCCAATACCTTTCGATCGCATCGAATAATTTTATTTACCGAATAGAAACGAAACCGCGCGTTCGGTTTTAACCCTTTGCACTCGAAACAATTTTAGTCCCAAAATCGAGACAATTTTTCATCTAGGATAATTCCATTGCAGATGGTTCACTTCTTTTCGTGCATACAAAGTTTATTGCTATTACTCGTACGTGCAACACTTCGAATTTCATCAATTTCTTAGATACAAACAAATGATGTTAACATTGTTTTAAATAATAGTATGACTATTTTTAGTGGTGCCTCAGAAGCGCCATTGGAGTGCTAAGGGTTAACACGTTGAATGCGGAGCCATTTTGCCTAGCCATTATGCCTAATTGAGGATTATCAACGTATTATTTTGAACTGAATAAAATTAGTAGAGGGGGAAATAGGTCTTGCAATTGATACAGACGATTTTCATTTTAAATGAAGATCCTCGGTCCATTGATTGCCGTTGCTAATTACTTCTTTGGCAATGTGACTGAAATTAACAAAGAAAAAGAAGAAGAAAAAGAAGAAGAGTAAGAAAAAGGAGAAGAGAAATAAGAGGAATTTTCGGGATGACGCGTCAGTATGATAGTTGAGTTGTGTTCGTTTCAAGAAACACGGTCACGTTTCTTCCGTCAATTGCCCTTGCGATCTAATTAAGGCGTAGCTCCCTCGGAATTGCATATCCTGCGTCGACCCGTGAATTAGAATCGAGAGGACGAGCGACGGTCGTGGAACTAGAATGAAAAGCGCCTGATCGAGTGAAAATGGAACGCCTCAAGGCGGTTCGCAATCGCCGAAGCGTAAGTTTCTTTTTCTGGTCGTGTTTAACGACGACGCAGACGTGTCGGCACCTTATGCGAGACTAGCTGCCGACTAATATACCTAGTTGTGCTGCCGTCATTCGATTCCTCTTGTCCAATCAAACTACTCGCTTCGTTAGTCACCGCGACGACGATTACACTCTTCGGATAACCATTCCCTCATTACTTTATCAAAATACCAAGAAAACCTGCCTACCAAAATGTTTCGATTTTTTCAAATACGTCACGTTTCTCAAATAACGAATACCAAGACGCGTATTAGCGTCTGACGTAATATTGTACTCGACTTCATTCAATTTTAACTCCTAATTTCAAACTTTAATTCCTAACACACGCGTTTTCACACCTGACGTAATATTACGTTCAATGTATTATCATATCGTATTCTGTTTAGCTTCCAACGATCCGTTACATTTGTTATGTTACGTCGA
>CM052085.1:6096112-6122404 GCA_028453745.1 Agapostemon virescens
ACTAGCGTCATCTGTAGCAGTGTTAGGGAGTTACAGTTTCTCCCTACAGAACTGTTCATGCGACTATAGCGTAACCGTATTTAACGACGTCATTGAATAAATATCATAATCCGTCGCATAGTGTGTAACGTCAAGTATATTCCTTATGCGGGATTATCTTTTTCACACCAACGTTAGCATGAAACAGAACTTACATTATTTTTAAATCTGGGCCATGTGTAAAAGATAGTAGGTTCTAATCCATGCTAACAATAAATTAATTGAGCTCCGCTCCGCCGACGCAGCACTATCGGTTGAAGAAAAATTAAAGGCACCAAAACCCCGGGCGCGGGCACTATCATTTGACTTCATCGAACGTGACTAGTGATGACGTAGGGTTGAATCGTTACAGATTGATCCGATTCGAGATATATGTCTTTATTGCTTTTTAATCTCTTATCGTAAAATCTATATTTGAAACATTTTCTTTTCGAGGTAGTTGCGCGCAAATTTTAATCATTAATGCTGTGCGTGTTCGTATAATCTCGTGTCGTTCTAACTTTTCAAGTAACACCTAGTTGACAAACTTTCTGTTCTGTAGATTTAATATGACTGTGTTCGTCAGAGGGGCACTTTTAATTCCGCAGGAATTTCTGTATTTCGGTAGAAATATATTACGTTTGTACCATCATCATCGAAAATTGTATCCCTTAAATAGTTGTCTGTTAGGAAAATGTTTGTCACCCTCTCTTGCCAATGATATTTACACTATACGTAGGACATGTCATAACGTTAATAAAAGCAAAGTAGAAAGTATTTCCGGTGTTTTGACGAAACAACAAGCAAAAGAATTGGCTTCTAAACTTACCACAGAAGAACGTGATCTCATCGTAAATGCTATAGAAGAATGCAAATCAGACGAAGACAAGGCTAAATATCAAGGTAACAATTACTATCATAAAATATTTCTTATGTCATAAAAACATTATTCTCTAATATTGTTTAATATGAAATGATTTTTACTATTATTATGTTAATTTAAATAATTAATCAGAACATGAGTTATGCTGACATGTTTTCTAAATTTTATAATTTTTGTTCTAATTAAGATCAATTAGCACCCTTCCGGATGTGCAATAAATTTGGAAGACCTGCAAAAATTCCATCATTAGGTGAAGTGGATGCTACTGGCAAATATTGTTTAGTACCTGATGATTGGCTCTTACGCAAGTATGGTAGGAACATCAAACCATTAGTTCATTTTTATTATTCATAATATTCAGGCAAAACTAATAACCATTTTCTTATTGCCGATATATGTTACAATAATAAATTTAATGAATCATTTAATTATCCAATTACTCCTTAGAATAATATAACATACTAATAATGAAAAGTATATATTTTTTATAATATTGAAAGTTAGAACAATTTCCATTATTCTTTAACAGTATAAAATTTTTCCTTTCATCGCAATCCACATGGACATCATGCTGTAAGTGTAATGCATGTTAAGTAAAATATTCTCTCAAACTTATGTGTCCTAATTTCTTCACTTGCTTCTTCTACTTTGTCTGAACTATCTGGATATTTGAAAAAGACATCCACAGAGTCACACTTTTAGGTAATATATTAAATTTGATGTGCATTCTTGCATAATATCTTTAATCTAGTATATATAATAATGTTTTATATTATATTAAAGGCTATTAAAGTCATTTAAGGTATTTGTATATTATTATTGTTATTATTATTCCTAGGTCAGAACATAATATATAATTTTTAAATTTAATGAAAAACATGTATATTGTACATGTCTTCTGCAAGAAGTATATTTTAACCCTAGAATTCTTACCTTTTCTTAAAAAAATTATTTGTAAATAATCTTGTGTAACTCTTGAATGCACCTATATATTATATTTTATAAGAAATACACTACATGTTTTTGATTTAAGTTAATTTTTATTTATTATTTTATTTCAAATGGAAAAAATTTCACTTAGGCCAATTAAGAATATTGCTATTATTCCTTTGCACTTATTTAAATTAATTACTGTTCTGTGATCATCTGTTATTGTTCCTTTACATATTGTTTTTCACACAAAACTATGAAAATTTTAAAATATCAAACTTTCAATTCTTAAATGTATAAAAATTAATTTTTTTTGAGAATTTCTTATAGAATCAAAATATTTTCCTCCTACTTTTCTTAAGATTCCTAGGGTTAAATATTAATATTTCTTACATAATTACAATAATAACTAATTTATATAATTGCGTTAAATAATACCACTACGTTGTCAACATTATCTTAAATAATTTCATTACAAAACGGATACAGCATGATTTATAACTGAAGAAACACATAAGTAGATTCTGCTTTTTGAAACGTTATTTTGTTTTAACCTTTATTCTAATAAAAATGTTTCTATAAAAACAATTTTCACTATTCGTTTTACTATCAAATTTTCACAACCTTGCATGATTGTGAGAATGCACCTTCTATAGTATTATAGAATAAGTTGCTAAGAATATTGCACAAAACTTTTTGTACACTGAATAGGATGTTACACCATCTACAATAGTACTTTTACATGTAACTATCTGTTAGGTGAAAAGAATGTACTTTTATTGAATAAAGTTTTATTTCCTAAACTCTTGTGTATTTGATTAATTAATAGTCCTACGGAATTTTTTAAACGTTTTATTAAATAAAATTTCAATTAACTTTATCAAGTATTTTGTGACATAAAACAATCGAAAATAATTGATACTTAAAAATGCTTTTTAATTTAATACACTACTTATACAAAAATATAAATGCATGAATGATTATAACTTTATGTTTCGTAAGTAACATGAAGACTACATTTCTTATAATTAAGTAATTTGTTGTTAGATGTTTAATTAATTACACATTACAATATTTTTTCTACTAAAGAACGTGTATTTATATTTTGCTCTTTCGCGTTACAGTTGAAAATGTTCCAGGACCATCCACAAAAAATCTAATATTAGGTACGGTGTTTGATACTAATTATATTTTTAGAATTTCAAGTTATATTTAAATCATAGTGTAGTAAAGTAGATAATAGGACAATTTCTGAATTTCAAATACAAAATATATTGACTTAATATTGTGGTAATAATGTTAGGTAATATATTCTTGCAGTTGCAATTGCGAATGCAATTCCATTCATTGGCTTTGGGTTTCTTGACAATTTCATCATGATTATTGCTGTACGTATTAACATCTTATACAATTTACATTTCAATGTATAAGTCGCTAATTTCAGGGAGATCAAATTGAACTAATGTTAAACAAAAGATTTCCAATATCGACCATGACAGCTGCAGCATTAGGAAACACAGTGTCTGACATAATAGGAATTGGATCTGTACATTATGTAGAAATTTTAGCGCGAAAAGTTGGATTTGAAGCACCAAAACTTACCAATATAGAATTAAATCTACCTAAAACTAAACTAGCTGCAAATATGGTATGATATCCTAGTTATTTATACTTCTTTTTATCAAAAACATATTAATAAATTACTCTAATTACAAAAAGAAAATAATGTGTAAAATACTCCAGGGACGAGTTGTAGGAGTTACAATTGGCTGTTTCATAGGAATGTCACCTATACCTATTTTTCACTTCTTCAACGTTTTTAATCATAATGAATGAAAGTAACTGTAATAAATGTTTAAAAATTTTAATCCTATTACAAGGGTACTAATTTTTACCTTTGCATCGAAATAATGTATAATAATATAAAAACAAACCATCCATTTATATAGTTTGTATAATACAAATCAAGCTTTTGTAATTTTTTTTGCAATTTTAATTTATGACAATCATAGCGTGTAATATAACATAATATAATATCTATACCGTTACATGTACTTAATGTATGAATATGTATAAAGAAATGTATTATCAAAACTATTAATAGCACTCTAGTGACAGATGTACCATTAGCGTTTTCTATTATTCAGTACAATTCCTTCTATTAATTAAACCTGAAAACTTTCAAGAAGGTTGTAAAAGTTTAAAAAAAATAATGCATCTGTATCTATCCCACATATTTATTGAAAAAATTACTTTGTTAGTATATAGAAGTCCTTTACAAGTTTACGAATTAGTACAAAAAATATATACTTTTTCTCAATCTTTCTAGCACAGACATCTTATAATAATTTTAGAAATGTGATTGTTTAGTTAGTGATGATAACCAAGAGTTATTTTTGTAACATAGTTTGCATAATATCTCCAATCGTGCAAAAGAAGATTCAAATCTATACCTAAAATTTGCTTCCAATTTACATCCATTTTATCTGCATCCTGTATCAATGCCGTGGTGTCAAGTACGAAATTAGTAGATGTTATAAATGTATTTGTGTGTTCAGTGTCACTACTTGTCGTGTGCAATGTTTCTTTTGGTTCCAATCCTGAGTGAATTGGTAACCAGATCATGACCGAGTTTAACCACCATTTCCATTGCTCATTTAAAACTTCATTCGACTCAATACTTTCACAGTTTTGTTGAGTTTCATTGCAATGTAATGAAGTAGATATAAAGTCTGTCCTCAGAACATTTTGTCGTACGTCTTCAACTACTGTGGCTGGAATATCAACAATTGGATTCATGTTTACTCTTGTCACATTTGTTGGGTTCGTGGGTTGCCTTGGACTGAGTACTGTTCCTGGAAAATAACTTGCAACGAAAGCGGATCCTAATAAAGTGACTATCCCTGCTGTATATGTTGCCAAACAGATAGATGATATGTTTATCACAGCATGAGCAACTGTTAGTAGTTGCATTGAATTCATTAGACAATTCAGTTCTGTGTAGGAAAACCAACCTCTCTTTTGCGCTTCTTTATAGGCTAATGTCTTCTCTAATCTCTGTAATCTTTCCCAAAAATCTTGATTGTGGACAAAAACTGACCAGTCCTGAATATTTTGAAAGTCCAATTGAGATTAGACAATAATAGATACCATTAATGTATTATAGAGTAGTTCACTTACAATAGCTTGAAGAAAGTCTTTTTCTAGTTGATTCATTTGTGATATACTTAAGTGACCAGACTGTGCCCATTCGGTATTAAAAACTTCATCTTCTTCCCCTTCGTCGTTTAAAAACTTACTAGCCACCATCTACAGTAAGAATAATAACAGACTTCTAGATACACATTGAGACATCAAAATTTTCTATAATAAATGCAGTTATTTAATACCAAAGAAACCAGAAACAATTCAGAAGGTGCCACTCGTTGCAAATATTCTGGATTACAATCTTTCAGTCTTTCTAAATATAATAAAGCCAATACAAGACAACACGGTGAAACGCATGCATTTCTAGATATTCTGCTAGCTTCCTCTATGTCTAGTCGTTCGAGCGTTTGACCGCTTTTCACTTCGTTAAAAAGTTCTGCTGCTAATTCTAAAAATACATATTAATTATATAAACTATTATAGAAAAGCAGTGTAAAATATTTAAAAACTATCATTTTACATTTGTTGTATATTTAGAATTATACAATTACAGTAATATCATCTGTTTTCATTACTAAATTAACGACAAAATATAAAATATGCAGACAGAAACCAGAAAACTTGTTGATTGTATACTAACCAGTCACGGGTAAACTGAGACAATCGCTCACTGGTAATTTCGAATAATACAACGATTTCGATATACGATTCAAGAATTCATCGTGATTGTCTCTGCTCTGCAATCAGACATGCAAACGAAGAGAAAGGTAAATATTATATTACCTATTTTTGATAAACAGATAACAAACAGCTGCCTTACCATAAGCTTTGTTGGGGTTTTTCTTCTTTTCGAAGTGTTCGTCATTTTCGAATTTTATAGGAGACACTTGTTCCACAGAGTTCCAAATATGTTTGTAAAAAATTGCTAGTGCTAAACAATTTAAAAATTCAGAAAAAATTAGTTTACGAAACAATACGGTACTCGGATTTTAGAACAACGTGATGACCTACGTTCACTGCGCAAAATAAATATAGCCAAAGTCAAATGACATTCATACCACTACAAAAAGGAATCAACTGATTAATAAGTATTAAATCAATTACATATTAAAAATAAATGCTCGTAAAGATAAGTACACGTATTTCTTAAAATAGAAAGACGATTGAAATTAAATAGAAACCGTAAAGAATAGAAAAAATGAAAACTGACTAGTGATATAAAAGTTTGCCGCTCAAAGGAAATATGACTAGATAATGCTAAACGAATTTTCAAATTTGATTTGCTTAAGAATTTAGATTGGATTTACAAAGATTTGATGTCTTTAGTATTTTCTACTTATTCTAATATAATATTCATTAAAAATTCGTTATTTTCATTAAAATATTGCAGTTGTAATTTCACGTCTAACGTGTCATACGCATGTTTTGAAAGAAACTGATCTAACGGGATCGAACGTTTCCTGTACTGTTTGCTACAGAGAATTTTTACTTCATGGCGAATCACCACTCATAACAATATTGAATACTTCTCTATAAATTTTTAAGAGTACCTGGAAAACATTTCGTATATATTCAATTTAGTAAATAAGTAGTAAATGTTAATAATGTACACATTTTCGGCAACAACATTCTAGTAAATCAATCCTATATTTAAACAAATCAGCGAGATGAGATGTCGATGATTTGTGTTACTTTAAATACCATCGATAAATGTAACGGTCAATAACACCACAATAATTTTTTATTAATAAATGTCACACAGTATGGCTAGCAGAGAAACGTCAATTAATTCAAAAAACTCGGATGATCACAGTGTTGAGGTTCGTAAATATGTGATACAATATTTACTCGTATTGAGAGTACAAAAGTGCTGACTGTGTTTGATATTTGAATCAAGATTAAATCGAATATTTTATTTTAGACACTAGCAGAAGTATTTCGATGTTTCATTTGTATGGAAAAGCTTAGAGATGCGCATCTATGTCCTCACTGCAGTAAATTGTGTTGTTACACTTGTATAAGAAGATGGCTCACAGAGCAACGGTCTCAGTGTCCTCATTGTAGAGCATCTTTACATTTACACGAATTGGTGAATTGCAGATGGGTAGAGGAAGTAACGCAGCAGCTTGATACACTTCAAGCAGTTGGTATATCAAACTCTAGGCACGATGATTCGAATAGAGACAGGTATTTTCTTCATAATTTAAAAGAACACTCTTCAGTCTCTTAGATGTAAGAGTAAAGTATGTAATTCATTTTTATATGTTTCTACTTAAACCTTTCTGCTTCTTTGCAGATGTACTGTACACCATGAGAAGTTATCTGTTTATTGCTGGACTTGTCGAAGGTGTATATGTCACCAATGTGCCCTATGGGGTGGAACTCATTCAGGACATACTTTTAAACCTTTAGAAGATGTATATGATCAGCATGTAACACAAATAAAAGCAGAAGTAGGACAATTGAAACGAAGAGTAATGGAATTGATAAGTCTTGTTCAAGAAGTGGTAAGTTACATATATATGCAATTGACATATAGATTATTTTACATTTCTTTTTGTTTCTGTTTTTAATAGGAGCGGAATGTTGAGTCTGTAAGAGCTGCAAAGGATGAAAGAGTTAGAGAAATCAGGAATGCAGTAGAACTGATGATAGCGCGTCTAGATTCTCAATTGAAGGCTAAGTTATTAACGCTAATGGGTCAGAAGAACTCTTTAACTTTAGAAACAGAGCAACTGGAAGCTTTGTTGCAAGAAGTGGAACATCAGTTGCATTCTTGCACTCGATCAGAACTAATAATTAAAAGTGCAGACTTGTCACGAATGATACATCAAGTAAGGAAAAAACCAATGACAAGTTTTGTGACGGCTCCTGTTCCTGCAGATTTCCACAGGTACATCAATAATGTTTTGTACTTTAATGTATAGTTTGATAAAGGTTAACAGAACAATGATTGTCTTATTACTTCAGTGAAATTGTACCAGGATACGACAGTGCAACCTTTGCAATGCAAAATTTTACTCAACTACAGTTAAAAGCAGATCCTGTGTATTCAGCTCCTTTACATGTGAGTGGATTGTGCTGGAGATTGAAAGTGTATCCTGATGGGAATGGAGTCGTTCGTGGAAATTATTTATCCGTTTTCTTGGAATTAAGTGCAGGTTTACCAGAAACATCAAAGTATGTGTGACAAGAAATTTTGTATTTTTCAAAATATTTATCAGTGCTTTTAAGAATATATTTTTTTCAGATATGAATATCGAGTTGAAATGATACATCAAGGATCTCGTGACACAAGTAAAAACATTGTTCGAGAATTCGCATCAGACTTTGAAATTGGCGAATGTTGGGGTTACAACAGATTTTTCAGATTAGACTTACTTGCAACTGAAGGGTACTTAAATACAGAGTTGGATACACTTATACTGCGGTAGGTTTAATTTTAATTACTAGAAGTTTTTCTATCTTATCAATGAAATTATAATGTCAAAATGAATCAGGTTTCAAGTACGGCCACCAACATTCTACCAACGTTGCAGAGATCAACAATGGTATATTAGTCAATTGGTTACAGTACAAAACCAATATGCTGCTCAAATTAACGAACTGAAAGAGGTAACACTGCATTAGCTATTTTAATTATCACTTTCGAAATCATTGAAAAATTCGTTTGCAGAGATTGGCAATAGAGATATCTCGGAATGCCATGACAGCAATACGAGTTGCTTGTGGACCAACATCAAATTTAACATCACTGGTGATGCAACAACAGTCACAAGCAGCTGGAGATCCATTATTGAACTCCAATTCATCTCGTTCCATTGAACCATATCAAAATAGTACAACATCAAGGTGAATTGTATTTTAATATTTGTGCAAACAAACACAGGAAAATTTACAATACAATACATGACGATTTAATAATATTTAATTAATTAAATTCTATTAATACTTTCGAAGTGTTATAGTTTTTAATTGAATTGTATAGTACGTTTCATAGTCTTTTTACGTGATAGATCGCTACAGAATGTGCTATCTGGCGGAAATAATAATAGTACCATGGCAGGTGACCAATTAATGCCTATATGCCAGATAGGAAACGTCTCAAACATACGTCCACTTGGATCGTCTTCAACATTGTCTTCTATCTCGTCGAAAACGAGTTTAAAACAACATAGAGGAAAACACGAATCCCCAAATCTGCATGGTACAAATGACGGCTCCTCTGGAGACTGTCAAAACAATGGTGTTCATTCCCCAGCACCTTCTTATTCTTCACCAACAGTGTTGAATCAGCAACCATTGACCCTTTTTTCTAGTAGCAGCAGTAGTGACAGCGGAGTGAGATATTTTAAACAATATATGTTATCGAACTGTAATATGTACATTATTTTAAACATATATTAAATTAAGAAATTGTATTTACATCAGGAATTTAGCGAACATGATATATACTTGGATGAATGTGAACATAATGAGCCACATTTAATGCTTTTGGACGACAATTCAAATGATGAAAATGACGTGGACGATGAAACTATGTCAGGTATAAGTTAATTTTATTTTTTCGATTTTTAACGTTTTTTTAAGGCTGTTTTTGTCAACTAGTTTACAGTGTATAAAGTTTTGTACAAAAGATGTAATTGAATTAGGTACGAGTTCGAACAGGGATTCTGTAGATGTGCGAAGGCGTAGCCAGCGGGACTGCAAGTTAGATAAAGGTGTTGAAAATGAAAAATCCTCGAATGGGAAACCAGACGAAGATTATATGAAAGAGAATCCTACTTCCCATACTCCAGATTTATTTCGAGCAGTCTCATAACAGTTCCTTTGTCTACTTCTGAATCTAATCTCCGTCTACTTCTTACCTTTGGTTTTATAACACCGAATAAATATTTCTGTACATATACTGTAATAACTGAAGTTATAGACAAATTTTAATTGTACACTTACGATCGGATACTTTATTAAGTATAAATAATTCTTTCTGTTATATATAATAGAATCTATAGATAGTTATTTTTATCGATGATTAGGATAATTTTCAATAACAGTAATTGTAATATTTACAGGAGAGAACGATGTAGAAGTTGCAGAATCGTTAACGCCGTGGATTCAGAACAAGCAACGTACAAAACAACAGAACAATCGCGATAGTAGCGGGGATACTTGCAGGTATCTTAAATAGAACAAATTAAAATGTAGATTTTTATTGAAAATAATTGTTTTAATCATATTTTGTTACTTTTGTAGATTACGTGGCAACGACAGTTTAGAAGATGAAATAATGTTACTACACTTGTTTGAAATGCAAGATAGGAATTCCGCTTGGACTTCTTTGTGTTTTAATCAACATGTAGATGATACAAATGACTCTAGAACTTCCTTGACAAGTTTACATCGCAGCTCTAGTCCTTTGCATTGTAACTCGACGCTCTCGACTCATGGATCATCTTCATATTCACATAAACACCATGAACTTGATT
Organism: Agapostemon virescens; assembly: GCA_028453745.1. Classification (NCBI taxonomy): domain Eukaryota; kingdom Metazoa; phylum Arthropoda; class Insecta; order Hymenoptera; family Halictidae; genus Agapostemon; species Agapostemon virescens. The sequence continues at coordinate 6,106,577 of CM052085.1, forward strand.
CAACCTGCAACGAACAATTTTCTGACAAACGCTCCACTTGTCCGTCTCATCTCTGTCAACCTCAAATGATGTGCAATGGTCGATCCAATTTAGGCCAATTATCCAATATGTATCAGCAGGAAGTTTCCGGATTAATGGCTTCCGGAAGTCAAACAAGGTCTGAACCTGCGACCCGCTCGAACTCTATAGATTGCGATAAGGATCTTCCAAAGATATCTCTAGTTAATAAAATTAATCATGAAGTAGATACCTCCAGATCAGATTTAATAGTGCCAAATGGTAATTTAAATTCGAAAAATATACGTTTCTATATTTTTATTACATATTACATACAATGATGTTGGACGTATACATTTTTAGTAGTATTGGACAGCAATAAAATTGTGTCTAAGCATTTACTGTCACGAAGACAATCGTCACCGTCTTCATCTGGTAACGTTAGCGTAATAAATAACGAAAATAGCAAAGTATTTGAATTCGAACAATTGTTGGAAACTATTCAGTTGTATCCTATACCTCAAAAAGACACTGCCAGTTGTTTTAACAAATTAAGGTAATCTTTTCTTAAATTTCTTAACAGAAAATAGAAATAATAATATGAATAACTTATGCATACATTTTTTTATAGAAAAAATATTTCATCAGAGGGAAAAAGTAATGGTTGCACCACTGCCGGAATTAAAACTACCACGCTTTCTTCACTAAATCATGACACGCCATCATCGTCAACGAGTAATACAACTGATACTATACCAAATCCTAACAACTACAGTTGGGCTCCTGCGTTATATCAGCACAAGCACAGTACATGTAGTAATATTGAAACTATATGAAATTTATTATGATACAAAGTCAATAAAAAGATATTCTTATTTCAGGTCAAAAGAGCGTTTTGGATACAACTTTGCAAGCATCTTCCAACGACAATTCTAATAAATCGACTACTGAAAAGTAAGCAGATATTGACTGGATATTTTAGATAATAATTGAAATTATTACTTAAAGCAAAATTAATATTCGAATATTGTTACAGAATACTTATAAAATATAAAATTGTTATTGTTATAGGTCGTTAGAAGAAACTAACTCTTCGGGTTCTTCTTGAAATTACGTTTGTAATACCTTATTTTGTACATGTACTGTGATTTTTGTTTATCTAAACCTTAATATTGTTGTTAGAAGTGATAGAGAAGAAAGTGAGACCACTGAGATTAGAAAACTGATATTTAAATATAATAACATGGTAAGTGTAACAAATAATAAAACTAATGTTTTATAGCAGGTACGAGGTACTATACAATTGTCTAATATAAAACATACTTCATATGTATTACTTTACAAATATTCAACAATAATTTAGTACTTACTATGAAGTAACCTTTTTTTTTCTTATAAATACACGTATACTATATAGTAAAAGAAATTAATTTTTTTTTTCAGCTTAAAAAGCATAAAGAAAAAGAACGTGACTTCAATATCATTCCATATTAGTGTGATAGTGTGATTTATATTATTTATCATTATTTATTATTCGCTCGTAATTAAACTTTCAGACAAATTCCATGTTTTTGTTTAGACGTTAATATTAATATATTATACACTATAAAAATAATCAATATGTTTAATTTTTTCGTTTTTTTTTTTTATGGTTATGGTATTGTAAGTATTATGAGAACAAATTTTGTACTATTTATATGTGGTTGCTTGTGAGTATATCTAAATCGAACACAGCCCACTATAGTAAAATAAAATAAACAGCATAAACGTGTACCTATTTCCTTACACTCGAACTTTATTAAAATATAAATTACTTGTAATTAAAATGACATAAAAATACTAAAACGCTTGAACGGACAATACGAATTAATCGTTATGAGAAATTGCTGCTTATTACGTATATATTTATATTATGAATATATCAACTACTTTTTTACCTTATTATTTAATAACTATATATAAATTTAAATAGTACACAGTCGAATCCCTTGGTTTTCCAATAATAACTTTGAAAGTTTTAAGAAGGAGTTTGTTTCTACTGTTAATTGTATCAGGACCAACCACTATAACTTGGCTGCTTTCTTATTCCGTGTAGACATTGTTCATCATACCAACTGTAAGTGCAATCGCGAACTCAAGAACCTAGACCATGTCTAGATGCCTAATTAAATATCTAGAACTTCCCAACTGATGATTCGTACAGTATGGGGTTCTTTTTGCCCCTCAAGGCCAATTTTTTACTCGACCAAACATTCAGGCGTGTTTACGTATGTTTTCATTTTTTAAGGAATGTCACCTACGTTTCAATTCTACCCGTGGATAAAGGTCTCTGAACTCTTAACAAAAATGTTATTTTAATATATGCTGTACAAATTCTATTATAAAAATTTCATGTTTATTTATGTCATATGTGAAAATTTTTTAAGGAACTGTTAACGTTCTGTTAAATTTTTTCAAAGACCTTACTGAAACAAAGATAAGCAGCATATATTTGGAGATAAATAAAAAAAGCGTGAATGTTTATTGATCCTTTAGATTAAAGTATTGGCTTTGCATCTTTCTAATAATTTAGTGTTCGTTTCATTATTGTTATCTTGTACGTACTTGAGCTAGAGAAGGAAACAGTTATAAAATATTTAATGTTTTGAAGTTTTGCAAAAGTCTATTGCGAACTTCCTCATCTTCCGGGTATTCATTTGCCATTTCTTCATTTGGTACATAATGTGTACCATTAAATTTGGAAAAATATCTACCAATTGATTGATGACTGATCCATTCTGGTTTCGTCAGATGCAACTTGTCTGAAAATAAGAAGGAATTTACAGGACACTTTCAATATATTCCTACATACGTTACTAATTAAATGAAGTCAGTAATACCTTGATCTACATATTCACATGTCTTATCACTAAGTATTACATATTTTGGTTTTGTATAATCATTTATTATATCTAATATTTCAAATATATCTGGTTCAATATCCCAACCTATTATCACACACGGGTATCCTAGATACCTCATAATCATTCCTATTGCATATTCAGTAGCTGAATTTCTCTTTTTTGGTCGCGTTTCCTCCTAAACATAAATATTTTTGTTTAGAAATTTCCATTAACAATGATAGAAATAAATTCATGCTATTATAACGTACGCGTATGCTATATTTTGTTTGAGAGTGTATACCTTTCGGAATATATGGTGATAGTAGTACTTATTTTTGAAATCAGGAACCATTGCAAGGTATACTACCCCTGCATCCTGCAAAATTGCGTCATACTTTACCGTAGAATAACTTTAAGTTAATAATCAATATATTTTTTGAATGTATAATGTTAATGCCATGAAGTACCTGGTCTAGATCCTTTGCCCACTCCAAAAGTTCTCTCCAATCTATGTGCTCTTGTTTGTATAAATTTATTGATTTCCACATTGGATCTGGATCATTAGGTTTCACCATATGTTGAAGTTCGAATGTAGAACGTAATCTTGGAACATTTTCATGTGCACGTTGTCTACCAGCTACTTCTAACATGTTAGCCATTCTTTCTACTACCTTTTAAAGATGATTGAAAATCAATTACAGTTAAAATTGAATACAAAACAATAATAATTAGTATAAATTTCATACAGACTTCCACAGCAGTTGCAGCTCTGCGGACGTTATACTTTTCTATTGGACATTTTGAAACACAGCCAATTTGAGGGCATTGTTTCTTAGTTATAAATTCACCATCATTCATAACATCAATATAAAAATTTTCTACTTTATCAGCATCAGGCCCACTGAAACAAGATATGGAAAACTAATATAAGTAGTAAATATGGGTGAGATCTTGAACTTCTCGAATATACATTAAAATCTCAAATATTTCGCATACCTCTAATAAATAGTATTTAGTTTATACAGTTTTTACATATATTCTTATGTAATTATAAATTAATTCAGAACTTACTATGTTTCTTTCCAACATAATAGAAAGTGGCACGGGAAACAAACAGGCTCACAGCGTATACCAAGCCTACGAGCAACACTTTCGAATACTATTGCTAAAGATATTGGAATCCCTCGTCTGTTTTCCAAGACCTAGATCAATAAATATTACTACAAACATAGAAATTAATCTTATGTACGAACTACAATGTTATTTACAATCTATAACTTACACAGTCTAAAAATGAGTTATCTGAAGAATAATACATTTCTTCGCTTCCATAAAATCCTAACTTGTCAAATAATACTTTGCGGAGTGCTTCTGTTGCTTGGACTGTTTCCAGAACGTTCCACTGATTGTCATCGATAATATTATTTCTCCAAAACACAAATTGTTCTGATGGTGTTGAGAATATGGAATGGTCTGGATGATGTTCTTTGAGTAATGCTTTGGTTTGCTCAGCAATTTCATCCAATAGCGATGCTATATAGGAATATGTTACATGTCTTTTTGGTTGACACCATTGTGCTACAATGGTTGCACCACGTTCTAAAGTCTGTTCACTTGGAGGTAAGGATATAAATTTCTGCCATTCTTCCTTCAAATGACATTGTTTCAAATATCTAACAACCTTAAGACCATAATACCTGTGTGTCAAATTACTAACTCTGAAACAAACAATGATGATCTAATATAAATATTGTACTATTTAATAAATTCCGTAAATTCCTTTAACAGTTATACCATTCGTTTATCAATTCGATTAATTCCACAAATTAAAAAGTAGAGAAAATCAATGAAATAATATATAACAATTTTTAAAAATTCTATTAACTTTTGTCACTCAATGGTATCAAGACTAATTATTAAAGAAACTCGTTTTAAATGGAAAAATTAACTAATATAAAAAAACACTAAGAAGGTGGTTAATCGCTTTGGTTTGAGAATAGTTTAGTTAATAGATTGATGTTATTATACTCACAGAGCAGGGGCTTTGATTAAACTTATTAATTCATCCACGAGAATATAATAAGCAAAGGGTTGAGCACCAGCTTCCACTTTAAAGAGGGGATCAAATATTTTGAATACAGAATTTGGTAACTCGTTGCTCATCTCATTATAGTGATTGCTAGACATTAAGGATAATAGTTGGAACAACAGGTTTCTAATGTGTAAACAGAGTCCACTCCGTTCCTTCCAATTTACAGTAGAATATTCTGATTCTTTGTTCGTTTGATACATTTCTTGTACACTTGGCCATCTAAAATTCAAATAAAAATATTGAGAACAATTTTTTCATGTAATTTCCGATTGTATTTCAGATATATACATTTATAAGAGAAATTGATGTGTGATGCGTTTCGTCGGAACAATGATACGTCTGTAACAAACCGTGAGTAATCACAGAGTTCTAAAAATACCACAATCTATAATGTACACAAATTTCTGAAAAAATCGACACTGAACGCGCAATTTTACTTTTTCATCTCACAATGGAATTATGATGATTTTGTTAATCGACGTTGACCGACCTTTGAAAATGTTTCGTTCTCCAAAGTATATTGTCGTCGTTGACAATTTTGTACAAACTTTTGCACGTAGAAGCAAGATTAATCATATCCGAGAAGCCGAGTTGCTTGTCCTCCAAAATCCTCACAATTATCTCGCTAGGTAACAAGTCCACTATATTATTTGACATTTTGTCGTTATTCATTACTCAGTATAGTTGTTGAAAAAGGTCAAATAAAAAAAGTCGATTAACTATTTCCTTGTAACGTGTTAACAAATAAAACACGTTTTCGACGTACATCTGCCACCACACGCTCTTAACGTCAGTACAACATAGTTCTGTTGAAACATCAAAAATTGACGCATGCGAAGTATGCCAACGAGAAGGAAAAACACGCACTACTGTTTGCAACTAAAATTGTGTTGATAATAATATAACAGTAACCGGTTCATGAGTCTAGCCTGTTACAACAGCCAATACAAACAGTATCTTCAAAGGAACTGACTTAAAACTTAAAACTTAAAACTCCATAGCTATATGGAGCTAGCTCAATCTAAGCATAGATGTACAACAAGAGGTGACACTGAAAAAGAAAAACACTTTTCATAGAGAAACAGCTCATACAATCAATTTGAAGGTCGACGATGCTCGTCGAATATCTATATATTCATATTCTTTATAAGAAAAACTTTGTCAGCACATGCTATGATAATTTATTTGTAACATATTTGTAATAAACATTTTTGTAATATTTCCGTAATGGGTACTCTTAAAATGTATTTTCTACAATTATTTTATTATATTTCTTCCCTTTTAACTTTTCAATCTTATAAAAGTAATGTGAATACTTCGAAAACCAATGTTAATAAATCTTACATTCTAAATAAAAATAAATAGATTTCTAGTTTCTAGACTTTGATGCGAGAAAGGAATATTTAATCCAGTGGATTTGAATTTCCCACTCGCCTATATAACCATTTAAAGGAAAAGCTTTTTTGTTTGTCGGTAGAGTTCTACCATCTACGTTTAATGTATAATCCTAGATAAACTAGACGGATCACTATAATATGAAGTTAATAGCAGATAGAAAATGAGAATGGCTAACCTGTTCTAGTGGTTGGCTAGTGTTATTCCCAATCGCGCTATCTGTCGGTTCCCATAGAGAGTTGCAACAGGTTCCCTGTAAGATTAAAATCGAGACTAGAGTGGAGACACTATATTAGAGTTAATTTCTCGGGTAAATTGTTACTACATAAGAGGAAGATGGCTACCCCTGCAAAGGCATCTGTGAAAACTGTGAAATTAATTCTTTCGTCGAGTCGTGAGGATTGTCGCAGAAGAACGCTAAATTTATATAAATTATATATACGAAGTATTCCTCAAATGCGTATGTATCTCAATAGATTTTCGTTTCGATATTAGTCGGATGTGATTTACTTGAAGGATTATAACCTTACATTTCATGAAAATAACTATTTGTATCATTGTATTTTTTTAGCCTGTGAAGTGTCTTTTTGCTATGTATTTTATGATTATACTTTACGTTTATGTTGCAGTCTATGATTATGATATTTCCAAATCAAGGGACGAATGTCGGGCAAAGATAAGAAAAGAATTTTTGCGACATCGTAATGTAAGCGATTTGAGAGTTCTAGATGTAATTATTTTCAAGGTACGAAATTAACATTTTAATTATATTTTAAAGTTATTTTCATTGTGATATGCTTGATATACATTTAGATATGTTGTGTATATATTTTAATATTAATAAATTATCATATCAGGGACAATTGAAACTTCAAGAAATTTGTAACGTATGGATCACTGCAGGAGGTCTGCTGGATAATTTTAATGAGGATTATGAGAAAAAACCGAAAGATTTTCTGGGGAAGTTTCTTTCTGGTCAAGGGTCGACTGTTTGACCTTGGTTAATGTTGTAAATGTTAATATATAGTATTCATAAGTATCTGTAGAATAAACTATTTATATATTATACGAAGAGTGTGTATATACACATGTTGTACACATAAAACTGTAAAATAAAAGTGAAAAGGAGAACAAGATGTAACTGTTTATTAAAAAAATCAAATTGTACATTATTTGAAAAGACGTATCTTTAATTGATTCTTACAGAATATAGAATATTTCTTTTAATTTACATTTTTAATCTTTACATTGATATATTATTATTCACTTATATACATTTGACAAGATGATATATTACTAAGCACCTTAGGTACAATCTAGTTCACTTTTCACAGCCATACGGATAATTTGCTTTCCTTCAGTGAACAAGTATAGAATTATACATATACATACATATAACATACATACATACATACGCACACAGCCATGCATACATACATACATACATATGTACATGGATATATATATATATATTATATACATAAATACATATATATATATATATACATATATATATAAAAATACATATATATACACGTACATATGTTTGAATCTGGTGAATTCGAACGTCGCGTGAGTGTACACGCCACAGTAACATGTATTGTCACAGACTCATAACGTGAGACGTAGGACAATATAGGGGCAAGGGATAGCGAAGTTCACCGATACGCGATGCAGTACACTTGAAGTAGTAGTGGTAACCTTCTCAGGGGATAGTGAGAAGCGTGTGACTCGACATTGTGCGCCTGATCAATCGGACAGTTTCTTTGCAAATGCCTTTTGTATTCCTTCCGTGTATCACATTATGAGTTAGTGATGATATATGTGTGTCGCATCAGCATACCCCTGCATCACAAAAAGGGAATCATCGTTTTGTGCTAAACTTGAGATAGATATCCTAAAGATTCTCTGCGTTCGTGTACTTTGGTTAATCATTTTTATAAAACAGTTCGCTTCTATTCTCATCGTTAGAATTCGAATTAAAAAAGACAAAAAAAAAAAAAAAAGAAGAAGAAGAAGAAGAAAGAAAACGAAAGAAAATAAAAAGAAGGAAGTAGAAAGAATGTTTCTCTACAGATACAATCCCGCGCTATGTAGAAGAGACACGTTTCATCGCCGATATGCAACGCGTACTTTTTAGTACAATGTCTATAAAATATCTAGATATTAAAAAACATACACGATCGGTAACTTTTTTACCCATACATTCCACGTATCTATACTAAAAAGAAGGAGAAAAGAAAAATGGCAACAATACATCATGATATTATGACTCGTAAACCTTGTAAGAAAGTTTTTGTGCACTCGTGTACGATTCATAGCACAGGGTTTTCCATGTTTTATTCGCGTTCTCCATATTCGGAAATAGAAGAGACCTCTCTTATCAAACTATACTCTCGCGCTCCGACTGTATATCGTAACCAGCAATCACACCACGTCTCAGTGAAACGTCGCTGTTCCTCAACCCGTTACCACTGAACAGATTTACCAGCCAACTTCTGATCGAGTTCCTTGCGGAGGACTTCTTATCCGGCACACTGTCTGTACTAGGAACAGATGCCACTTGGTCTAACGAACGCCAACGTTTAACAGGCACTACCTCCCCGACGCAGCTACTTTCATCCCCTAGCAGAGGTGTCTCCGCCTCGTTAGGGGATCCATCCGTATGGGGCGCTATTATCACATTACCGTTGGGATAATTGTTGTTCAACACTTTTCCAGATATGTTCGTTTTCGAGTTTGTCCGTGTGCACTTGTCACAGTTCTCCAACGACCGGGAACTCTTCTTCGGCTCCTTCCATGAGAAATTTGGCGACTCGAACCTCTTGGTGTACAGTTCCAATGGGAACGGGTCCAACGACCAGGACTCACGCATTATATTCTGAAACGGGTAGTCGCTGGTAGAGGAAGACGACGCTATCGTCGACAATACCCTTGCGTTTTTACGAAACTTTGGCCTGGTGTCGATGAGAATGTCATCGAGAGCCATCTTGATGTTCAGCGCTCGGGTTTCCACTTCGCTCAGCGCAACGTTCTCCAACGTCGTCTTAGATACGCTATCGGCTACATAAAGAGGAGATCGTTCGATCTTTCTCGAGTTGAAAGATCTTGGTACCGGGCTGGATCCTCCGCATTGGGACATGGAGTCGTCGGGTGTTGGTCGCGGAACGCTCGACTGTCTTCGACTGCCTGCTCCTAAACCTCCCAGCAACGAAGCTTGACGGGAATCCGAATTTAATTTTGGACTCCTTCTTGGTCGGCAGAAAAGCGGCGGCAGATCACCTACGTCGACCTGCATCAACACGATATAATCGTTAATAATGAAATCTCATTTGTTTCGATGGAACATCCGAAATACCAAAGCGAACAAAAATTAACCCGGTTAGCCGAGTCACCTTGTAAACAGACTATGGACTTTATGCGTTTAACACTTTAACTGCCCAAGCAACAGCCTTAAAAATTCCACAAAATCAAAGTAATTTATTTAATGCAGCAACAATTGAAAACTTAAAATGTCTGACATATAGTTATCCTTCAATCTTCTTGTAGTCTCTAGATATAAATTAAATTGAGTGCAATAAATATATTAGCGTACAAATGTAATTTTTAAACATGGACAAATAATTCTGTCACCCATATACGGGTGACATGGCAGTTAAAGTGTTAAGATGAAAATTAATAGGTCAATTACAACGTTGTAGGTAAATGGTTGTACCAGTTTCAACATGTTATAGTGACCAAAAGAGAGAATACTTTTTCTTTTAAATTCTGTTTGTTACACATTCACCTGTTCATACATTTATCATAAAAATAGGTCAATTTCAACATTGTGAATACATGATTGTGCCATTTTCAGCCTCTTAAACTGATCAAAAGAGAGAATCCTTTTCTTTTAAGTTTTGTTTGTTACAAATTCACTTGTCCATGCATTATAAAAATAGGTCAATTACAACATTGTGAATACATGATTTTCAGCCTCTTAAACTGACCAAAAGAGAGAATCCTTTTCTTTTAAGTTCTGTTTCTTACAAATTCACACCTGTTCACGCTTTTAAATACGAGTAGGTTAAATCCAAAACCGGTGAAGATACATAATTCATTTAAAAATACCGTTGCATCATATCAAATCCACCGGATTTATTTTGACAAAATGAAAGAGTATAGCTCTTGTGTAATTAATTCACATGATTTTCATAGCGCTTAAACGTCCACAGTCTAGTTGTTGGAGAAAATGAAAAGCAGAAAACATGCGTTACGAGAGAAGGACAAAACGGCAAGCTAACTCGCAAAGATTATTCATCAGCAGGACTATGTAAACCCACGTCTCGTTTTTGGATGGCTTTCTCGGTGGCTCCGGTCAGCCAGTAGGTTTTCACTTCTCCCTTTCCCTTCATGTGAATTAAACCGCGTTCCTCGATGATGTAACCGCCGATCTTATCCAAGGCGTCCTTGCACTGGCCGCTTATGTGAATACGCAATGGCTCACCGTTAGACTCCATACGGGAGGCAGTGTTCACCGTGTCTCCGAAGAGACAGTATCTAGGCATAGTTAGACCGACTACACCCGCCACCACAGGACCTGCGACAATCGACAATTTATTTATCCATACAATCTTTATAAAATTTTTGTGCGAATCGCTTTCGACGCGCGTTCCTCGACCATCGCTCACCTGTGTGAATTCCTATGCGTAATTTCAGCGTGTCTTGAGGCCTGTGCGCTATAGTATGATTTTTCACAGCGTTCAGCAGGTCCAGGGACATCGACGCAATTTCCCCGGCGTGTTTGTTCCCGTTCTTTATAGGCAAACCGGAAACCTGGAACGTTTGATTGCCGTGAAATTATGCGGACGGGGACACGGGATTCAATGGATTTAAACACGACAAGGACACTTTCGTCTATGCCATCGGCACTCGGACGGCTTAAGGCTGGGACTACAATCGATGAACACTCACCACCATGTACGCATCGCCGATGGTCTCCACTTTGTACACGTCGTAGCCTTTAATAATGCGGTCAAACAGAGTATACAGGTCATTCAAAAAGTTTACAACCTACGAGAATGATTTCGGCGGTGATTAGAGAGCGTGTAAAAATTCGAATTCGTTCTACAGGGTGTCCCAAAAGAAACTGTGTTCAAGATCCTAAAAGGGGGCGACCGAAAGCCAGGTTTATAAGAAACTTTTTACGAGTTATCAACCGGAAACGGACCGATTATAGTACAGCTATAGGATAACAGTAATCCGAAACGAACCGGCGTACGACGTTTTCGCAAAGAAACAAATTTCTTTAAATAAACCCTGGCGATCGTTCTTTTTTAGGAGTCCGAGAATTTTTCGAACACCCTGTACCGAAACAGCGATTAGCGTACCTGGAACGGCGTGCTCTCCGCCGACATTGCGGTGAAGCCGACGATGTCGCTGAAGTAAATAGTTACCAGATCAAAGGCTTCCGGTTCTACACCGATGCCGTTCGTCAAACAGTTAGCGACGGGTCTGCGAGAAAGAGAGTTATTATTATATTATATTATATATTATATACAGGATGTTTCGTCTAAAACAGGACACCTAAATATCTCCACAACTTTGAAAGAAAGCTCTGCATTAATTAGCAAATTTTAGAGTTCACGGTCATTTCAAGGTCGTGCTATTAAACATGGATGTATGCACAATAATGTTTGCTATAACATACAACAACAAAAACTGTGTGTATATATGTAAAAACACACGAGTGACCTTGGAGAAACTATTAAAAAATTACAATTTACAAAAAACGATTCTTCCATCTGATTCTTCTTTTGAAACCATTTAGATTACGTTAGCAACATTTTTCGTATTTTCAGAGGTAGTGGAGATATTTAGGTGTCCTGTTTTAGACGAAACACCCTGTATATTATATTATTATTAGAGAAAGTTATTATAATTAGAGAAAGAAGATGAACTCACTCAGGAAGCATCCTGTGAAGCAGATCCTCCGTCTTCTGCTTCTCCTCGAAAAGAAGGCGTGTACGTTCACTGACTAGATCTTCGAGGTTGTTCGCGTACTTCTCCATCATGTCCATCATTTGGTCCATTATATTGCGATGCCGGCCCGCCTTCATTTTCTTTAACCGGGTCCTAATCATTTTGAAGTCGGGCCTAAGCTCTGGACTCTCCGCCCAGCAGTCGGTAATCGTACTAACTATATACTCGGCACAGTCCGCCTCGGACTCGGACAGTATCTCTATGTTAGGTCTAAACGGCGGTTCGCCATCCTCTGGGAACCTTTTCACTCGGTCTATGATTTCTGTCGATTCGAAAACAGTTGTGGTTATTAATTTTATACATTATTATACAGGGGGTGGTCCACGCGATTGTTTCAAGTCATAACTCCGTTATTATTGCATTTACGAAAAAAATACCAAAGGAGAAAGATAAATGGTTCGAAGAGCACTACATCTGTAGGCCTTCGAATTTTTTTTTTTTTGATGCAGCATTGCATGTGCAATTAACAATTGCATCATTTCTTTAAATAGAAATGCATATTTTTTTTTTACACAGATCGATTCTTCTGTTCATTCTACGTAAAAAATGATGAGGGGTACCATGGTAAAAAAATTATTAGATGTCGAGATTGTTAAGACGCGACAACGTCTTAAGAATATGTAGCGGCTGGCCGTACAAATGAAAGCAACATTTGGCGTGCAAACGGCTAGCATGGTTTATGACTCGCGCACCTGGAAAGCTATTTTTGAGGAAACCTTTTAGCTTCTTTCGGCGCATGTGTTTTCCAGTAAACTTTCTAGAACTGCCTCGATAGCTAATTGCGGGCGTCATAAACCAGGTATTTCCAGAAGGGACACGGCGCAAGGCCCGGCGGCCCGCGACCGGGCGCGATAGAGTAACGGCCCCTGAAGGAAATTCCGCTGCGTTGCCAAAACGAAGAAATTCGTACACCCCCACCGAATCGCCTTGCCCTCCAAAAAGAGACGTGTGGAAGGGCAAGGAAGAGGGGTAACAAGGCGAAAAACAGAGGTTACCTTAGCGAGAGACTAACGCGTAAAAGAGAGTCTCGAGATAACCGTCGCCTACGACTAGTCTAACGAAGCAGATAATAAAGACTGTACATACACATCGATACCTGTGATATTTATTCGTGAATACGCAGATAGACTCCCTATCCCTTCAAATACTTAATTAACGAAGAGGTTTATGGTACGAGCGCCGACGTTCCGCTATTTTTGAGGACCTATTCAAGTGACTGCCAGATGTGCTAGGCAGTATTTATCAAAATTCGAAAGGCACATTTATTAGGGTTGTCCTCGGCGGACACGTGCGCGGTCGAGTCGCCGACTTCATACTCAATAGCAATTGCCGTACCATAAACCTACAGATGTGCATTACCGGACACAGCGAGCGCGCGGCCACCCTCGGGACGATACCTGGGACAGTACCGTCTTGGTGAAAATCAGCGAGCGCGCGACCATCCTCAAGACGGCACCCGAGATGTACCGTCTTGTATAAAAATTCGGTGCTAGGCTCACCCCACCAGTGCAGGGTGGGCGGCTTTCTAAGACCACGCCATAGATTTTGGTACATGCTCATTGGTGGTGGATGTTTCCACCCCATCAAGAAATAGGTATAAATACTTGTGCAGCGCGAGGCTCGCGCTGCTGTTTTTACGTTTACGCGATAAGCGCTGTTTGATTCAACCACGCGTTGCGACGCTGGTTATACATAGTTTAAATTCAGAATTACAAAGTTACAGGCAACATTTCAACATAGTGTATCGGTCTAGTCAGGAGTGTAAATATATTATTAAAGTCCATAAGTGTAGTTCAAGCTGTGTACGGTTGTCTCATTACGCCTTTCTTATTACTCGCGACAATATACAATTGTTGTGAGACGGACGTCAGACTACGGTTCGCTATCGCTGCCGAGCCCTGTCAAGACGCCGAACAGAGATATTTTCAAAAAATGTCTATTGAAGAAGATGAAGGCAGGAAGAACTGATTACCTTTGGGTTCTAGATTCACTCCACCGTACGGCCCCTTCCGACCAATGATTTCGAACAGTATTATAGCGAACGAGTAAATGTCTCCCTCCTGGGTTCCTCTGATCGGAGCATTGGGATTCCTTAGAAGCTCGGGCGCCTTCCAGAATAAGTCTGCGAAAACACAGGAGAAAGAGGCACGTGAAAAGGCTAATTCCTTGGCGAATCGATCAGGTCGGACACCGATACCGGGCAAGAAGGACCATCGTGGTTGCGTACTTCGATAATACTGATGTTCACCGATGCTGTCGGACTCGGCGCAGTGTCTCATGTCGTGTAGCCCGAAATCAGAGACTTGTAGTACCCATCGAGAGGTCACCACGCAATTGGAAGACTTCAGATTACCGTGACAGACTAGCACAGATGACTCGTGAATGTACAGCATACCCTGAAACAAGAGGAGAAAGATTTTCCGTTAACCGAACCGCGATGGCGTCGAAGACTCGTCGAAGACTCGTCGAAGACTGGTCGAAGACTCACCTTAATGAGATCGTGAACTAATGACGCGATGAACATATCGTCTAACTTTATATCTTCGTTCTCGATGATGTCCTGTAACAATAGAACCCGCGTGAGTGGCGTGAAATCATCGGGCCGTTTCGTTTGCTCTACGGATATTAAAATGCCTACGTACGTAAAGACTTCCTTTGGCGCAATAGTCCGTAATTAACAATATCCTCATCGGCTCGACGCACGCCCCGATGAACGAGTTCAGATTACCGTGTCGGATTTCCCGAAGGATTCGCATTTCCTTCATCACGTCCCGCGATATGTCCTTCTTCTTCGAGAACTTCAGCTCCTTTATGCGGACCACCACCCCGTGGTAGTGACCGGTCTGCGCGAACACCTGGCCGCCGCACCTTGACTCGTAGGACATTGCACTAACTAAGCTTAACTGGAACGGAAATGCAACGGAACTTGTGCAATATCAACCGGGAAAACGAAATCTTTTGCCATGAGTCGGTCTCATGATACTCGGGGCAGATAAATTGTGTAAGAGGGGCGGTCCGAAGGACGCTGAATATAAGGAGATCATTCTTTTTCTTTGCTGGAATTCTGTAACCGTCGGATCCTTTTTGCAATTTTAAGGGTAGTTTATCTTTCGAGGATGGTTTAGCGTTCAAGGAAACTGGACTAATTTTTGTAGCGGTTAGGTTTTCGTCAGGAAACGAATTATTCTGGGCGAAAGTAAAAATCGTTCGTGTTAACGCCTTCGGCCGCCATGTTGCCCATACTAAAAATTAATTTCTACGGTATTTGTTGTACTTAACACTAGAACTACCAAACCAAACTACCAAACTGTCTCGATTTAGGAATTAAAACTGCTTGGAGTGCAAAGGGTTAATACAAACGAATTTAATAGTGCACCAAAACATTATAAATACGCTATAATAATTTTTCAAAGCGTCCCGGTTCTCAAAAATAAAGTTCCA
>CM052085.1:6134945-6145696 GCA_028453745.1 Agapostemon virescens
AATTTCTTTGTTAAAATTCATTGCATGTAAGTTGGGGCAGTATCCAAACAGTCTATACTACTTAAAAATCAACTGTGATTAGATATAGAATTTTATGTATTTATGGCAAAAATGAGTAGCTGCAATTTGGAACATTGAAACTCTTGAAACGAAACGAAAATTGCGCATAATTGGCTGTTACAGTAATGGCACCATAAACACCATTCATAATTTCAGTTGCTTGGCTTGCATTTTCGCCTTTATCAAAGAAAAACTGATTTTTAACACCCTGTAACTCACAACTGAATGGACCAAACGAAGAAACAGCAAAAGAATTTTTTTAATGCGAAAGGTCACCTTTCCAACGAGCATATATTTGAAATTGTTTGATCGACACTTTACGAGATATCGATCGCTACAGCCATTTACCGAAAAAAATAATCGATTACTTTTGACCCAACCTAATATCTCCGTTGAGAAGTTTAACGCACCATCCGTGCCCCTGGTCGTTTCACAAGCTTATCGACTGATTAACACGGCCGACCGTGGCCGTGTCCAGTTTCTTGCACTCCCGTGGCTGGGTAAACTTCGTCGATTGCGTAAGGGAACAACCGGGCCCCGCGTTGTCTCGTATCTTTTGTCGGGACCCGGTCACGATCACCGTCGCGCGGCCTGGCTCCCCTTTAATTATTGCCCGGGGTTTAATTGGCGGAAGCGAGACGTCGGGTCCCCGAACGGTTGGCCCGCGCTGCTCCTCCGAAAATGTCACTTAATATACCGTAATGATGTGTCCCTGTGGAAAGGAGAGAGAGAGAGAGAGAGAGAGAGATAGCTGGTCCCCCGAAAATATCCAGGTACCTCGGTCTCGCGTTACTCCCCATTAACGAGCACCCTTATCACGGCGGCCGGATCTCCGATGATCACCGGCCCGGGCTCCAGAATAGCGCGCATTAACGGTATAATTTGAGAAGTTACGCCGATGGGACCGAGAGGTTCCAGAAACCATGGTAAGTCCCCCCCCGAACCCGGGAGGGGGGCTCGTTTCGGATCACCGTCAAAGGAGGCTGGTTTAATTGGTGTGGGACGCGCCGGTTCGTTCCCCCGGTTGTTCAATTATCGACGTCCAGGTTATCGGTTAGCTGCTTTCTAATTCCCCGGGGGGAGGGGGGTGGATAACAAGGAATTCTCACGATCAATTTCATCGCGCCGCGCCGTTCGTCTTTTCGGTGTCGCGCGGTTTGGCTATTAGGTCAATCGGAAAGTTCTGTCCATCTAGCGTCGAGTAGCCGTAGCTCGAACTGTGGGTAACTATAACCTCTAAAGTAAGGCTAACTTTTTAGTTTGAACATCTGTTAATAAAACTCAGTACACAACAATTTACGCTTGCATCAATAACTTCGTTTTTTTTCTACATTGAAGATGTCGGAATTTCAGCCGAATAAGCGTCATTTGCGCGAAGTGTTAGTCTTTTGTTTCAATTGGAAGAAAACGGCAGCTGAAGCTCATCGAATGATTGTAGACGTTTATGGCGATAATGCTGTTTCCGATAAAACATGTAGAGAGTGGTTTCGACGTTTTAAAAATGGTGATTTTTCTTTGGAGGACAAAGAGCGTTCTGGACGGCCACGAGTATTCGAAGACGAAGAATTGCAGACGTTGGTGGATGAAGATCCATGTCAAACGCAAAAACAAATTGCAGAAGCGTTAAATTGTGTTCAATCTGTCATTTCCGACCGTTTAAAAGCGTTAGGGAAGGTCTACAAGGAAGGAAAGCGGGTCCCATATGAACTCAAGCCAAGAGACATTGAAAGGCGGAAAACCATCTGCGAAATTTTGCTTGCTAGGCAACAAAGAAAGGGGTTTCTCCATCGTCTCATCACTGGGGATGAAAAATGGATTTATTTTGACAATCCTAAACGTCGAAAAACCATTTGTGATTCTGGCCAACCCTCAACATCGACGCCAAAGCGGAATATCCACGGAAAAAAGGCTTTACTCTGCATTTGATGGGATCAGGAAGGTGTGGTATACTATGAACTGCTAAAAACTGGTCAAACAGTCACAGGAGATCTCTACCGACAACAAATTATCCGTTTGAGTCGAGCATTGCACGAAAAACGACCACAATATGAAATGAGACAGCGTAAGGTGATTCTGCTGCATGACAATGCTCGGCCTCGCGTCTCAAAAATTGTCAAGGAAACGATAGAAGCACTTTGCTGGGAAGTGCTACCACATGCGGCTTATTCACCAGACTGTGCCCCATCTGACTACCACTTGTTTCGGTCGATGGCACACGCACTTGCTGAAGAACGATTTAATTCGTACGAAAATCTCGAAAAATGGATCTCCGCCTGGATAACCTCCAAAGATGAATTATTCTTTCGACGCGGAATTCGCTTGCTGCACGAAAGATGGGAAAAAGTCATCGCTAACGATGGACAATATTTTGATTAATGTACTTTTTCATTTTCTTTCATGAATAAAGCTATACTTTTTGTAAAAAAAACGGACGGAACTTTCCGATTTACCTAATAGAAGCGACGAAGACGGGAATTGAACTTTTCGGTTCTGGGTCCATCGAGAACGAGGGGACTGCTTTTCGAAACTCAGACTGGATTCGTCTATCGAAGTTAATCATCTACGGTTAATGATTTTTGTCAAAGATTCAGCGAATTTAGTATTTTCTACTGCGATATCCAAGAATAATTGATCTTTAAGTAGTTTAGACTGTATGGGGCATTAATTTCCATTTTAGCATCATGGAAGTTTCCGTGACGTGGAAAGTAACGCAAAGAAACATGATGGATCGAATTTCGAATGAACTAATGAAATCGGTAAGCTAAATCGTGTCAGCCGAAAGATAATGGGCTTTGTCGACGTTCGAGATTTTCTATAGGTTTTAACGCTGAACAAGGATGACGAGTTGTTGTTGATCCTCGAGGGCCGAGGAGAGAAAACCTTGTTTCGATCCGATCCTGCCACTCGATGCAACGCGTTTAACCTTTCCGATGGTCGACCGACCGTTTCGCTCTACGCCAGAATCTCTGAAGCAACCTGTCTTTCGGATTCTTTCTGGGAAAGCGAGGCGAGAAATCTGCGGTGCAAAGATGTCTTTGGTCTTTGTTGGGAAGAGGATCTTTTTCAGGATGGTTTTTAGGAAAATGAAGATGCTTTAGGAAGATTATGGTGCTGCTTTTAGAAATGTGGTTATTGGCCGATTGGATGATGAATTTGACGTGGACGTTTTTAGAAGAAAGGGGTTCGATCAGCTTGTACGATCGGGGAGACAATCGTAGAAAATGAACATGTTGTTTTTAAATGTAATTATTGCTGTTTTATTTTCAAACTGCGCACGAACTTTGTAATTCTTTCTTAATCGAAAAATGTATATAGCGCAGTTTTTAGGAGAAGAGATTCGAGCAGCCTGAAAAATCAAGAAAAAGAATCGAGGAAGATGATCGATAGAAAATAACGATGTTGTTTCTAAACGCAGCCATTGCTGTTTTATTTTCAAACTGGTCGTGAACTTCAAAATTCTCTTTTAATCGAAAAATCTGTACAGCCCAGTTCTTCGAAAAAGGATTCAAGCAACTCGTAAGATCTAGGAAGACAATCTTAAAAGACGATCGACAGAAAACGATGTTGCTATTTTGCAATATAACCAATGCAATTTTATTTCCAAACTGCTCACGAACCTCGCAATTCTCTTTCAATCAAAAAATCCATACATCCTAGTTCTTACGAGAAACGATTCAAGCATCTCGTAAGATTCAGAAAGACAACTTTAAAAGACGATCGTCAGAAAACGACGTTGCTATTTTTCAATATAACCAATGCAATTTTATTTCCAAACTGCTCACGAATCACCAAATTTTCTTTCAATCGAAAAAGCTATACAGCGCAGTTTTTAAGAGAAGATATTCGAGCAGCCTGAAAAATCAACAAAAAGAATCGAGGAAGATGATCGATAGAAAATAACGATAATGTTTTTAAACGCAGCCATTGCCGTCTTATGTTCAAACTGTGTACCAATATCGGAATTCTCTTTTAATCGTAAATTCTATAGATCCTAGTTTTCACGAGAAAGGATTCAAGCATCTTATAAGATCCAGAAAGACAATCTTAAAGGACGACCGACAAAAAACAACGTTGCTATTTTGCAATACAACCAATGCAATTTTATTTCAAAACTGCTCACAAACCTCGCAATTCTGTCAATCAAAAACACCATACATCCTAGTTCTTACGAGAAACGATTCAAGCATCTCGTAAGATCCAGAAAGACAATCTTAAAGGACGAACGACAAAAAACAACGTTGCTATTTTGCAATATAACCAATGCAATTTTATTTCTAAACTGCTCACAAACCTCGCAATTCTCTCAATCAAAAACACCATACATCCCAGTCCCCACGAAACAGACTCAGAACAGCCTATAAAATGAATCAACCAAAGAATCAAATAAAACGATCTCTATCAAACAACAATGTTATCTTCAAACGTAACCATTTTATTTTCAAATCGCTCACTAACTTCGCAACAACCTAGCCTCGCGTGACGCAGCAAGTTCTGAAACAAAAGACAAGAAAAGGAGGCGGCCACCAGTCAGTCTATCCGAAAGGGTTAAGGGCACCTCAGAAGAGCAGCATCGAGAGTAACAGGGTGAATCGCAGTTTCTCGCAAGAGATGGAGAACGCGCGCGCGGGCGAGCTCGTTCGATCGGTGATCGGTCGATCCGGCGGTGAGGGGTTACGATCGCGATCTCCTCCGGCTAACGATGCTCCGCCATCTACGGTCATTACCGTCCCATTGTTACGCAAATTGTGGCCCGATGGCCGTTGCCGATCCGATCTCTATGGATCGGTTCGTTCCCGTGACCGGGGATACGCGGGAGGAGGGGGGGGGGGGGATATGGGGGTTCAAGATCTCGCCGTGTACTCCGTGGCTTACGAAATGATCGATCTGCCGGAGGACCGGCCGGTCGGCGCGGTGTTCGCGATACAACGGAGATATATACACCGTGGCAGTTTTACAGCTTGGGATCAGAGGTGCCGTGCGATATTTAGATACCCGCGTATTTATATTTAGCCTCGCCTCGTGTCCACGAAACCGCGCGCTCCTCTCGCGCGAGTACTCTCTCGAGCGAGCGAGCGAGCGAGCAAGAGCATAACCTGATCGCGCGAGAGTCCGAGCGGGTCCGAGGCAGTCCGAGCGAGCGAACGCGGGCACGTTACACTCCGATATAAACATAATAGAGACAGAGAGAAAGAGAGAGAGAGAGAGAGAGAGAGAGAGAGATCGTGTATTTACTAACTCCGGGATCGGTCTCTCGTCATTATACATTCTAATTCGGGGAATGGGAAACGGAGCGTTGTCGCCGTGGCTGGTTGCTTTTATGACGGACAGCCATAGACCAAGGGCGTTCTACGGCTCCGCGTCGTTCCCCCCCGCCCCGCCACCCCCGGGGGGAACCGGTAATTTATGAACGCACAAGTGGAAGATTTCCGACGGGCGCACACCGTTGCAAAGGAAGACGACGAGAGGGAGGAGAGGAGGATATGTCGGACGAACCGGTGAGAAAGAGGGGAAGTGGGGGGGACCGTTCACGAAACCGCCGATCAATTCGAAAGTTCAACGGTTCGGAAATACGTGTGGTCGATACCGGTCGACCGACGGTTTCGAAACGGTGGGAGGGGATGAGGAGGATCAGAGGGGAAGGGGAAGGGATCGCCGACGATTTATCGGGCGGGAAAGGTGTTCGAATTGTATAATGCGGCGACGAACGGTATATGCGTGTGGTTCCCTTCTAAAAATACACCGCATCTCTCTAAACCGGAGAATCGTTGCGCCGCGGCGGCCCTGTTCCACGAGGAGGAACGCGAGTACCTAAGCGCGGGTGGGCGGGGGCAGAGGTGCGCGCGCGATTCTTTTTACGCACGGGCGCATGCGTGTCGGCTGGTAGCACGCGCGGGCGCATGCGCGCCTCCGACGACCGGAGCAGTGGGGGAAGCCGCGTATACAGAAACAGGGCGGTGCTTTCATTTATTCATAAATCAACAGCGTCTATTTATAGCTGCGACGGACAAATAGCGATAGTTGTGCGCGAGAGCGTTCGCGCGCACGCCACGTTGTATCCTTGAATGACGAGAGAGAGAGAGGGGGGGAAACAATAATCGTAGGAAAATCTGCTGGACAGCTTTTCCGACGGAAATTCGCGGGAACGAGACCGAGGGGAGGGGGGTCGGTCGAGGGAACGGCGCGGGACGCGGAACGCCGATCGAACCGATCTACGGACGAGCACGTGGACCAAGTTTCACAGCCGCGTCCGGGGCTACGTTCGGTCAGGGTCGTGGGGCTCTCCCCGTCCACGATAATTAGCCGTCTCCTTAGCTCCACGCGATGACTATTTCTGGAAAGTTTTTAATTGAATCGCTAGCGGTCGGCCCTGCTTAACGAGCTCTCCCGGATCAATTACTCCAATTGGAGATGCTCCCTAAGACCGTTCCGTACGCACGCGGCGAGAGACCGTGTTTCACGATTCTTCGCTGGCAAGCTGAGTTTTTAGAGGGAATCGCAGCGACGATCGCTAGTCGATTCTCTCGCGATCTCTTTGATCCATTCTGTCTTTCGATAAACATTTTGAAGTAACCTAATTCGTGTTCGTCGAACCTGATTCATCTCTTCCTTCAATTCAGAATTACACGGTCTAGGTCAGGGGTGAAATTCATTGCCGCGAATGCCATCAACTTCTCGATCATGCAACATTGAATCTAACCCGGACCAAATTTTCGAGTTGCAAACGTAGCTCTCTTCAAAACCAACGAAATTCTAGGCAACTTGCAGCGAATTCGCTGGATAGCAGGTTGCGGAAAAACGCGTGGATGGCACCGCGTTGGCAAACGAATCGTGGTGCAACGCCCAGCTTGGGATCCACGCAGATCTCTTCAGAGATCGACGCAGTTCGCTAATAGTCTCTGCGAACCACCATACGCCATAAACCTCCCTAACATCCCAACTTAGAAGTTTCATTTCGCACGCATTCACCATACCTGCGACAAAGAATGTCACCTCCTAGGTACATCATTGAACAACCCCTAATTGTGCGAGCTGCAAACTTAACATTCCTCGAAATCAACGGAATTCCAGGCAACTCGCAGCGAATTCGCTGGATAGCAGGTTGCGGAAAAACGCGTGGATCACGGCGTTGGCAAACGGATCGTGGCGCAACGTCCAGCTTGGGATCCACGCAGATCGTTTCAGCGAGATCGGTGGGTGTCGCTGGCGGACACGACACGATAGAAAAGACACGGGACGACACTGTGCTCGCGAGAGTCTGAGAGAATAAGAAAAAGAGAGAAAGAGAGAGTAAGAAAAAGAGAAAGAGAGCGAAGCCGTTGCTCTCTCGGAGAACGGCGTAGGCTCTCTTCGTATATGGGACGGGATACGAAGAGACACGGGATGGGAAGTTGTCTGTAACCCGTAACCGACTCGCCGATGCTGGTTGCTGCCGTGTTCGTTGTAGCCGGCTCGTTCGGTCTGTCGCTCGAGCCAAGCAATAGCCCAGGCTAAATATAGCCCGGCGATAAACATAGGCAGTTAGTTGGTGCCGCGGTGTAGAGCGGTATCCTTGGATATACTCGAATGACGCCGGATACACGACTACTCTCTCGTAACGCCGTGGGATTTCGGGCTCTACCTGCGAGAGAGTCATTCAAGAATACCGGGGCCGCTGGGTCGGCGGCCACCGAACGGGCCCACGCGGGCCCACCACCGGCCCGAGCTGGAAATTCGAAGCGGTCGCCCCCTGTCCCCTGGCAATTAGCCCTTTCGACCGGTGTTCACCATCGTTTACGCTCGTACCATGTTAATGACCAATTAATATTGCGCGACAGCGCCAGCCGAACTGTCGAACCCAGACTTTCAACGCTGGCCCATCGGCGAAACGAACGGTTGCTGGGGAAATTGACGATCGTGAGTGATCGCGAAAAATTCCATCGCGGTTGTTCTTAGATTTTATATCTTTTCTCTATACTATTAACGCTAAACCTACGACGGCTAAACGACCTTTTCAGATTTTCTATCTTATAATTATCGAAGTTACGCGCCATTCGAGACTTTCAACGCTGGCGCATCGGCGAAACGAACGGCTGCTGGGAAAATTGACGATCACTCGCGATCGCGAAAAATTCCATCGCGACTGTTCGGATGCAATTTGATTCAAATTTAAGTTGAAGATTGTTTTTATAATGTACGTGCTATTTTTGCGTTCTTATATTTTATATGTTTTCGCTGTGCCCTCCCTTTAACGCTAAACCTATCACGGTTAAACGACCTTTTCAAATTTTCTATTTTATAATTATCGAAGTTACGCGCCATCCGAGATTTTCAACGCTGGCGCATCGGCGAAACGAACGGCTGCTGGGGAAATTGACGATCACTTGCGATCGCGAAAAATTTTTTCACACACAAGCCTTGCTGTATCAACTCTCAAAACATATAATGATTATGCGGCTTAACACTTTATCGACCGGCGATTATTTCAGAATTTTTGTAAGGCCTATGATCCATCACTGAAAACTTTTTAATGGGTCCTTCAAGACTGACAGCAATTTTTATTGCGGATCAGCAATGCATGCCCAATAATATTGTCTAATAATGTTGTTACAAATTGGAATGTAAAAATAGAATTTTAAGCTTCATTTTGATACAGCGCGAATATTGAAAACTCTACTAACAGACTTCCGGTCGGTAAAGTGTTAATAAGAGTCACTGTAGAGCTTTCACCGCATTTTCGGGGCAAATAGCTCCGTCGCGAACGAAAATTTGTCTTTGAAACGGTTGTACGCAGCACAGGGACGCGCGAACGAAATACGCATAAACGTCTCGCATAAACGCGCAACCCTTATCGCTTCTCCGTCCGCGGTTTCCTTCTCGTCGGAGGCCGCTGAAAATTCGCGTCGGAGCAGCCGAAAGCGCGTCAATATTTGCCGGTAATCTTTGCGGCGAAAACAACGCGTAAATCATCTGGTATTACGGCGGTTGTGGACGATATTACAGCAACCGTGTTACAACGACTCTCACGTTATCGGACGAGCATGTGTCCGAACCGCGACGACTGTGTTTATCGGGGCCCGACTATATTTAGACCCGACCGACCGACGCTTTGTCGAGAAACGCGAATCGAATCGAGGAAGGAACGAACGAGCGCGCGGAGCAGCTCTTCTCCGTGAAAAACCGCGGATTCGCGGGGAGCCGCTGTCCGGATGTACGATAAACAGAGCCAACACGATTTTATTTATATATTTATAAATATGGGATGTGTGTGTGTGTGTGTATATATATAGACTGCGTGTTGCGGCAACTGGCTGAAATAAAATCTTACGGAGATACGCGGTAATCCTCGTTCCTCGCGACGACGCTTGACACATTTTTTCGCTGATTTGGAGAACGCGCGTCGGCGTTTCACCGATACGACGTCGCGAAAGAACGATGCAAACAGTTCGAGTTTCGCTTGAGGAATCATCGTTATCGTCCAGCTTCCGTTCGATCGATTCTTAACGATCTGTTTTCAAAAGGGGAACTACGAGTTCGGCGTAGCGGGAGATAATTAACAACCAGCGAATCGATGTGAACAGCTTTTTTCTCTCATTCGCTGGGAACCGTGCTTTTCAAGCACGCTCTTCAACTTCGTGCACCGTAAAATCGAGGATGTTTATTAGTACCACAATGACGATTAGTTTGTACTCGAAGCTGTTTTTAATTAGACGATCGGGACATTGTTTTAATTGAAATTTCAACACTGTAGTTGGTCGATTTTCTTTCGTGTGTGAAAGACAAATGCATTACGCGATTCCAAATGTCTATTTTATGTATACTATCAGAAAGTATAATCGTTTGCATTTAAAATATTCTTTTGTAAAATCTTTATTACAAAGAATGCTTTTTTTTTTTTTAGAAATATTAGGTCATTAACGTTGACCAGAATTTGTTATTAAGAATAAGAATAACGAATAATGAATAAAGAATAACGTCACGCACAGAGATCGTTTCGCGAGCATGATCGAATCCGTGAAGACGCGTGCGGACGGCGAAAACGATGTGCAAGGAGGTGCGAAACGAGCGTGAATGAAAACGCGTTAACTGTCGTTTTCTCGAAATAATAACGGTTTCCTGTGGGATGCAATTAGATAGGTTATGGTATTTGGCACTTTTCGAGATTTTATGTGATCGAGGATATTTAGATCGGTGTTGGATCTTTTAATGATTTGTTTTTGAAAATCGCGAGTAAAAATTTAAAAAAATGTAGGTTTAACGCGTTGATAAAAATTGGAGGATTGATCAATGAGAATTGAAAAATCCGAGGGACGAGAGATTTCGCGGCTCGCGAACGGACACGCGAATCGTTTCGCGAGTTATCGGATCGCTGGCAGCGAGGAAATTATATTTGGTGTGCGGCGTTAGGCTTAACGGGGCGATAGAACGAGCTTAGCCGACGACAAATTAAGGCGATTGCGACGGAGCCGTCGCGACTCGTTAAATCGCACACACTTCGCGTATCGCAAGCGAGGGACGGACACTTGAAAGCGCAGCCTCGCATCGAGACGGGTTGTGGACACTTTTCGACGGAATCTCTGCTGGTTCGACACATTTTTAAACAGCGATTGTTTCACGGAGACCACTTCAGAAAGTTTCAACGAGTAGTTTATCGCACGTGTCTGGCGAAACCGCGGTTATTTCATGAACCTGCGAAAGATGGTTCGAAAAATTGC
>CM052085.1:6146096-6162314 GCA_028453745.1 Agapostemon virescens
GTGTCTGGCGAAGCTGTTGCAACTTCAAGAACCTGCGAAAGATGGTTTAAAAAAATTTCTAAACAGCGATTTTTCATGAAAACTCGGATAACAGAGACCACGTTAAAAAGTTAGGTAGATTAGTTTACCACGCGTGCCTAACGAAGCCGTTGCAACTTCAACAACCAGCGAAAGATGTTTCAAAAATTTCTAAACAATTGTTCATAAAAATCCAGATCATGAAGACCACGTTACGCGTACCGTGATTGAGAACAGACAGATATATTAGCATGCATCGATCTTGGAAACATGCTAGGGGTTCGCCAAACAGCAGTGGATCGCATAAACAATCGACTTTGAGTTTATAGGAGAAGAAACGACAGAACTTTCTCCTCGCACCAAATCTATCGATTCTAGCTTGCAACTCGAACCATTTCGCGTTCAAGACGACGAAGAAGAACAGTGTAGATCGCAGTACGTCTGACAATGGTAGGACAGTGTAGAACCCTAAGAGCCACTTTCGTGGCATTGGACGCGCTGTCAGCTGGATGCTTGGCCGCGTTAATAGTCGTCGAAGACGCTCGCTTTTAACGCGATCGTTTTATCGTGCCAGGGCCGCGTTCTTCCTAGTTTTCCGAGAGTATTGACTTTAGAATGGAAACGTTCCTCGCCGGGGAACCGTCATCGCGGGCCGAGCCACTCGAGAGAACGATGACACGCTCGAGAAAGAGGAATCTTGACACCCAAAGGAAAACTTCTCGTTCGATCGTTGTGTACGCGATTTGTGAATTTATAAAATTTTATTTGACATAAAATAGGACAGAAAATGCCTGTATCAAAAAGCTGCAGCTCTGACACGTTTCACGTCACCATTTTATTTAATTTTAGAAAAATGCAACCGTGCACAAGCAAAAGACTCGCTTACCCCATTTTGTGCTTTTCCGTTTCAATCGAGTCTATTGAAATAGTATGAGTCTTTTTTTAAACAGTTAGCGCTCCGAGCAATTTTAATTCCAAAATTCAAACACTTTTTCGGCCTACAATAGTTTCATTGTGTACACTACTCGTACGCGCAACGTTTCAATTTTCTCCGACTTCTTGAACGCAAACATAACGATGCAAAAGCTCTTTTAAATAATAGGGAATTTTTAGCGTCGCCTTAGAGGCGCCATTGGAACGCTAAAGGTTAATTAATCCTTTGCATTCGGAACTGTTTCAACTTGAAATCATTTCTTCTGACCTAGGATAATTTCATTCTATCGATTTATTTCATCTCAAGCATATGGGGATTTTGACTATCATTCGTCCTTAAAATAATTAAATTTTTAGCAATTCCAAAGATAAAGGCATAGCGATGGAACAATTGTTTTAAATAATAGCTGGACAATTTCTACTGGTGCTTCAGAGTCACCATTCGAGTACAAAGGGTTATAATAGTACCAGGTATCTAAATACATAAAACATCTGGCATTTCAGATGGACGGTTCTCCAAAATGGCGGAACTCGGGCATTCGCATTATAAATCTCGTCATTCATTTAAAACTTCTTTAAGACGATATTTGCGCATTTACAATGCTTTTATAATAAATATTTATAATAAATAAATGCATGCAACGAAGCCGGTCTGTGTTCTTAAGTGCTTAGGTTTAAGGGACGCCTTTTCCAGGCACGGAAGAAAATGTTCCAGTACAAAAGTTGTTCAATACCGAGGGGGACATCATCTGGTGGAACTTTTATTTTTCCTGGTGGACAGTCCAAGGTGAGGTGAAGGTGAACTTTCTTTTTTCAAATGGAATGATACGTTTTTTAATCCTTCATCAAATTGTGCGTTTTAACCCTTACCACTCCAACGGCTCCTCTGAGGCGACACTAATAATTGCCATACTATTATTCAAACTAACTATTACAGTACTGTGTTTGCATTTTAAAAATCGATGAAAATTGAAGCGTTGTACATACGAATAGAACTAACAAATTTTATATGCACGAAAGGAAATGAGCCATGAACAATGTAGCTATTCTATGTCAAAAAATATGTCTCGAGTTTAGAATTAAAATTGCTTGGAGTGCAAAGGGTTAAGACGAATTCAACGACCTATGACTCAAGGTCATTCAAGGTCAAACTTGCAGTCGTTGCAAACAACGATATATCGTTGTTTGGCACTAGAAGGGTTAAATTCGTTAAACTATACACAGGATAGAAAGTGTATATTATCAAGACAATTTTTAACAGTGAGCCTCGGAAAGCGAAGTCGCTTCTCACACGTCCGAAGCTTCTTAGAGACTTGCAACCTGCAAGGACGAGATCGGTGATCGCCAGGGACGATTCACTGCGAAGTTCGAAGCCACGTCGGCCAGAGATCGGTTTAATTCGTTCGCTGGAATCGTTTTAACTGGATCGCTCGCGGAGGCGCGAAGTTTCTTTATCTGAAAGAACGACGGCGATCCGTCGGAGAGGAGAAGAAAGAAGGATTTTTAGATAAATAGAGAAGCAAGTTCGAGGCCCGTCACGTGACGGTCCGTTGCAAAACGTGGCGATCACGTGCTCGAATCTTTGGTTAATCTGTCTTACAGAGGACAAGGGGCGAGAGGAGGGTGAAGGGAAGGGTGACGAGACGAGAGAAATTCGTTTATCTGCGCGTCCACGGAGCCAGACCCGCGAGCGACGCCGCGTCGTAAAACGAGGAAAGAACAACGCGCCGGACCGACCATACATTCTTGTTGACCGAATGAATACGCGTCGGTACGCTGGGCCCATAATTGGTGCCGGCCAATTAAGGGTTAATTGAGTGTATTTTAGCCTGAAACCAGCCGCGTCGTCGTTACTTAAGGCGGCACCCACATTAAACCGAAGCTCCGCGTCGTCGGAGCGACGCGCTCGTCTGCTCCGTCGTTATTCCCCGAGGGACCGTCGTTCCAACGGGTCCGAAAAGTCCGGCTCGCTTTTCCACGCGTTCAAAGTGCAATTTTTTCAGCCACGTATGCTGCTAAAATTTTCGAATTTTGCTCAAGGGATACGAAGAATTTATATATTCGTCGGCGAGCGTCGAAATTTCGAACGCGAATCTAGAAATGATTTCGGCGACGTGTCTAATTTAACACGTTCAATGCCACGGGGGTCACCGGTGGCCGGCACCCTTACATCGTTTAAGAACGGTTATCAGTAAATTAACATCATTGAACATTAACGCAGTACTGCCAAAATTAACCAGATTATAGTACGAGGTGAAAACTTTAGTTTTTAGTAACTAACAATTTTGTTCAATAACGCTGCTCATTTCCATACATGAAACAAATGAAACTTAAATCGTGGGACAAAGTTTGACACTTTAACTGGCGAACTGACAGCGTCAAACGCTTCACAAAAGCAAAGTAATATATTTAATACAGCAACAATGTCAAAATTCAAAATGTACGACGAATGGTCGCTTTCAATCTTTTTGTATTCTCCAGATATGAACTGAATTGAGTGCAACGATTATATTAATGTAAAAATATACTTTTAAACATGGACAAATTATTCTGTTAACCATATGTGGGTGACACGACAGTCAAAGTGTTAAATTGCTTTTGGATTTTCATAATCGCTTCGGGCGAAGGGAAACTGCTTTCCGACCGGACTAAGTTTGCTCTACTTCCGGTATCGGCTACTCGACTACTTCTCGTTGAAGGGCCCAAGCAAGTCGATTGATACGGATTATAGCTACAAGGGAAAGGAAACACTTGCATCCCTTGCTTTGATCAGCAATGCATCCCCAATAATATTCTCTGATAATGTTGTTACAAATTGGAATGTAAAAATAGAATTTTAAGCTTCATTTTGATACAGCGCGAATATTGAAAAGCCTATTAATAGGCTTCCGGTCGATAAAGTGTTAAGTGTGAAGTTGGGTGCAAAAAAATACTATTAAATCCTCTGTCGGGAAAAACCGAAATTACTTTCCGAACAACCCAATAAATAGTACGATTAGGGAAGAAGAAGAGTGGAAGCATTATTACAGAAAAGGGAAACGAAGAAAATAGGACTTGAAGCTTTAGATAAAAGTAAAAACTTGAGAGTGATGAAGAATAACTAGAAAATAATTTGTCAATCGTAAAGGAGAGTGGAATTTGTAAAGCCAATTAAGTGTATCGTAGTATCTTCCGTACATAAAGATAAATGTTAATTATATATTTGTAAATAACGAATATTGTCAAAAATGCTCTGGCATGGGCGTGCCCTCGTTGCTCTGAACACGCCAGCAGAAGTTTAACCCCTTGCAATATTATAACGAGTCAGACTCGTGATGAAGATTTTAAATAAATTCTAACAGATATAAATATTGTGCCTTTTCTTTTCAATGAAATTAAATTTTATCCTCTTCTAATCAATATTTAAGCATTGAAATACACGCAGCAACATAACAGATATAAATTGTCCGTTGTCTTCTGTAAAATTTTTAACGATGAATATGTGGCAGTAAGTTTTGTCACAAAGTGTTGGATTTTTCATATTTAATTAAATATATATATATAAGCAAAAATAATCTCTGTGTTGAGAAACACTTTCCAGTGCCAGGAACGCGGAGTCTATTATCCTTAGCAATGGGTCTCTGGCAGTACCCCGACTTTCTAAGGGTTTGGGGGAGTGTCGTAAACACATGTCAGGCCCAGGCCTTTTCTCTTTTCGGTTCTGGTTTCAACCTAAGCAACGGTTTTCCGTTGCACATTTTTCTTTAGTCTCGTTCAGAGCTTCGAGGTATCAAGAGTTAAAAGAATCCTTCCGAGTCTCTTTAAATAAATTAGTTTTCTTATTGAAATCAACTGAGTGTTTATTATAATAAACCCCATATCCCAATACAAAGGAATGGTAGGGCAAGGGGTTAATCAAACTCGACGTCTTAAAACTGATTGCTTCTCTGTTAAAATTATCATTGTTTCGTAACTCGCGGCCGGATGTTCGAACAACGAACGAGTTGCTCGTTTGCACAGTTTGATAGTCTCCGCGACGTTCACCAAACGGGCCGTTGAAGAGCCTCGGAGAAGGCTCGTAGGCGAACTCTTCGATAAACAGAAGCCGGAGACCAATAAAAAAGTGGATGCGCTTTTCGCTCCGGTCGAAAGTATTAAGAGAGACGGTAGGAGAGACAGAGAGAGAGAGAGAGAGAGAGAGAGAGAGAGAGAGAGAGAAAGAGAGTGGTTCCAAAGTTAACCGCGGTTTCTATAGTGAGTCCAGGGGGCTAAGTTTAGCCGTCGAACGACGGTTTCGGTGTCGAGGTTCACCGAAGCAGTTCCTGCGGCAGGCTGCCGACAAGGTGGCTAATTTCAGCGGCGATCCTCGACAGCGCAGGCAGCAAAAGTCGGCGAGCCAAGGTCAAAAAACACGTCCGTCACGTTCGATCGAGGCGCGAGGATTGTGAATCATGCTGCTACACAATCGCGAAAACTAGAATGTCTGCTGCACCGATCGCGTGGCGGCGAAAGTGCACGAGCCTCTTTATGCATCCTCCGCCTACGAGGATCGAGCGAGAAGACGGGACGAAAATTGATTAGTTGGGCGAAACGACACGGGATCGCGTACCGTCCGCCATTTTCAATCGGAACGTTCGAGAATCCGAATCGTCGTGTCTCCTTTGAACGCTAGTTTCAATTTTAACCCACTCGAAGCAATTTCGTTAAAAAATCGAAACAATACTTTTACCTATAATAGCTTCTTTGTACATTGTTTATTTCCTTTCGTATATATGTAGTTAATTACTATTATTCGCACTTCGAACATTTTTATCAATTTCGTAATTGCAAAAGTGGCAATGTAAAAGTTCTTTAAATAATAATATGGCAATTTTTAGTGGCGCCTTTCGAGTGCTAAGGGTTAATCTACGATTATTTCGATCCGAGGAATTGTTTAACAAATTTATTTCTGCTGGTGTACAGCAACGAAGAAAGTTTCAAAATTTAAATGGAGGCATTCTTTAACACCTTAACTGGCCAATCAACGACCTCAAAAATTCCACAAAATTAAAGTAATTTATTTAATAAAGCTACAACTGAAAATCTAGAATGTATGACAAATGAACTCGCTTTCAACCGTTTTGTATTCTCCAGATATCGACTAAATTTATTGCAACGAATATATTAACGTAAAAATTTACTTTTAAACGTGGACAAATAATTCCGTCACCCATGTATAGGTGACATGGCAAGCAAAGTGTTAATAAAGTATCGTAGAACGAATTCAACGACAATAGTCGATGAGAACTCGATATGAGAGACGCAAGAAGTTATCACAGGTTTTTGTTCGGTTGTTATTGGACGAACCGTGGGATGGTGGGGATAGGGGCGTCGCTGTGTTGCCCCCACCCCGCGACGCAATAGTCGACAATTCGTTGAGTAATTTTCTTCTAAATATTAAATAACGCTCTCAGTTAATTAAAGCACCTTATCCGAATGTAAAATCGATAATGAGACATAGCGAAGACGTTCAAGAATGGCAGAAGCTACTGTTTCCGCACCAACTGATTAGAATTCGTTGCTGCTTCGTTATTGGTTGCGTTACAAACTGGAGGGGAAAAGGGGCGGTGCTATGTCGTCCGCAATGCACAACACTTCGAAGAAGACGCTTCTGTATACTAGATTCCTCTGATTGGTACCAATTCCTCTTCAAGTAGGCGAGGAGCGAATTTTCGAAGAGTGAATTTTCGAAGAGACCAAAGGGAAATGGCGAAACGCTGAAGAAGAAGGTCAGGCAACCGACTGGCGACCCATTAAAGAACGCCCGTGTCGAGCCAGTTTTTACACGGATCGGCGTTACCTCTCGAACGGATTTCCCATAAATATTAATTAATCCAGTTTGTGCAATATTACGTTACAAGAGCGCCACGCTCTCTCCTACTCCCGCGCGTGTTCCGAGCGGACACGAGCCGACGATGACGGGGCAAACGGGTCGGTCGGACTCCTGGCCGGCTGCGAAACCAGTATTCTCACACTCTATTCACTCTTTTATTCCCCGCCTCTAAAAATAGCGTTTTATCCCAGTAAAAACGTCCGCGTTGCGTTCCTACCGGCCGTGCGCCGTGATGAATGGAGAATCCCCGGCCCTCGGGTTCGCTCTTCAACCACCGACGATTATATTCCGGTGGTTGCCGCTCGATTTCAGCCGTCTATTCCGCCACGGGAATAAAAAAAAAAAGAAGATACCAGAGAAGAACCAGTTGACCCAGTTACCGGGAAATTGCACTTTTAGGCGGAATCGTTATTGGCTCGTCGAACGGCCGTTCTGTAGACCCGGCCGTCGTCGTTTCCGTCGTTTTTATCGAATCGGAATGGACGTCGCTCGGATAGCTCTCTCTCTCTCTCTTTCTCTCCCTTCGTTTCCTATAAACATCTCGAGCGGGGGCTTCTTTACGCGACGATACTAATTCGGGAATGAATTCCCGAGTTCTTCTACAAATACCGAACGCGCTTCCTTCGGTTGAATTAGAGACAGATGTGCTGCAACCGACACGGAAAGTGGTTCGTGCTGTCGGCCGTCGGATTCGTTCCCACGATGAACTCGTACTGCCCGAAGAAACCTCGTGCGAGTTCATTCGAACGATGTTTTGTAGAAAATTGGACGAAGAGTTCGTGATTTTCTTCGATGGGCGGGACAGCGAGCTTATGAGGGGACATATGCAGATTTGCGAAAATCCGATTTTGATGAAACTCGTGGGAGCTATTTTTAGAAGCTACATTTTTACAAATTCCTTAGATACAAGCATAGTGATGTAGAAATTGTTTTAAACAGTAGTATGGCTATTTTTACTGGCGCCTCAGAATTGCCATTTGAGTGCAAAGGGTTATTACTCATTACTTTTCAGGATTTTTATTTTGCAATTATTGAAATTATAAGATTATCTTCATGGAAATCTATTCGGTAGATCTCTGTGTTCAATTATACTTCGTTATAAAAATCGCAAATAATCCAAATAAATTAAATCTTACAAGGGGACATATGCAGATTTGCGAAAATCAGATTTTGATGAAACTCATGGGAGCTTGTAGCTTTATTGTTTAAATAAAAACCTTTTGTTGCAATTTTCTTGCGCGACTACATTTCCCATTGAAAACACACACAATTTAAAAAAAAAATTTTCGACCTCTGGTTTCCGATAAATACCCCAAGTTTGAGGGCTGTTTTCACCCCTTCAAAGTGGATGGTTGCCGATACAAAAAAAGACACGTGTAAAATATTTTTCAAAGAACTATAAGCTCCCATAAGTTTCAGATTTTCGCATTTGAATATGTTCCCTTGTCAAGTAATATTTAATTCATTTTCTGTCTTGATAGTTTCGGTTGGATGAAATGTTAGGTTAATTAATATACAAAATAAGCTAGTGCTTAAGATATGAGGAAAAGGGGGTGCCATAGTTATTTTATATATTTTATATCTTTTCTGTAGAATTAATTAAACTGCAGATTTTTTATTCTAACTTAAATAAAATTAAATTGATTTTCTTTATTAATAGCTTCAATTGGATGAATACGTTAGATTAATTAATATACATATATATTGTTGCAGATACTCAGGCTGATTGTGCCATCTCTGCATATTAAATTCAATTACATTATGTTTAGCACTAAGCGTAAATATAATAGGATCACTCTATACAAAATTGTTCTAATATTTTTTTGTTTCTATCTACTGTGCAAATATATCGAAGAAGAAATAAATTAAGTTTCTCTGAAAGACAAGAGGAGACACAATTTTTTTGGGAATGGAAGCATAAACGAGCATACATTGCTTTATTTCAACAGTTTTCGACGATCGATCTTCTGACGTCTGAACGAAGATCCTAAGATCAGACTTCGCGATCATTTTTTAAAATTGTATTTCGTTCATATGGAAGTAAGCTGTCGCTAATCTTCTACGTTGATTTAGTCGACAATGCAGATCCAGATCCACAAAATGCAAGGTGCAGAAATATTTTGTTATTTATGGAATTCTTGTAGCTGCTAATTTCGGCAGCGAAGGTGTTAAGCAATGGTGGATTGTAGAATTTTTTTGGGAGATTTTTGAAACGTCCCTAGGATACTAAATTGTTCCGATCGCTATCTATTCGCGCGATCCATTTGTCGTTGCGAGGAAAGTTATGCGAACAATGGTTTAGATTTGATAGTGTAAACAGGTTCCGTTGCGAATGCAAATAAGCTAGACAAGTCTATGTATTCGCCTAACGCCGAAGTCGCAGAGCAACAAGAGTTGGCGGACAGAGTGGTGCATAATGTCTTATAAAACTGATAAGAGTCCGTTCATCAAGATTTCGTGCGACTCTGGTTGTCATACCGGTCTGAGTAAATAAGTCTGCGGTACAAGCGAAATAAAAAACTCTACAATGAATCTCCTCAGGCATTTTCTAACAAGTCTATTTCTAACAAGCTTAATAAAATCATTATTAAATTGTCCATCTTCTGACAATTATTTCAATCCAGAAGCAACTAGAAAAGTTTAGTGATGAATGCAAATTTGATTTGGTTGTCAGTGACATATTATTTACAGTAGTTAACAAAGTTCAAGTAGGTGAACGAAGTCGTTCAATGATGAAATTATTGACTATATTGTTGACAATGGATCTCTTTAACAATTTTAGTATTTATAATACGCTCATGTCTATTTCTAACTAGCTTAATAAAATCATTACCAAATTGTCCATCTTCTAACAATTATTTCAATCCAGAAACAACTAGAAAAGTTTAATGATGAATATAAATTCCGTTGGTAATCAGTGAAATATTATTTCGAGAAGTTAACAAAGTAGGGGAACAAAGTCGTTCAATGATGAAATTATTGGCAATGGACCTCTTTAACCATTTTATTATTTATAATACGCCAATGTGTATTCCTAACAAGCCAAATAAAATCATTATTAAATTGTCCATCTTCTGACAATTATTTCAATCCAGAAACAACTTGAAAAGTTTAATGATGAATATAAATTCAGTTGGTAATCAGTGACATATTATTTCCAGAAGTTAACAAAGTAGAGGAACGAAGTCGATCGATGTTAAAATTAACTATATTGTCGACAATGCATCTTCTTAACTATTTCAATACATATACACCGCCCACGTCTATCTTAGACGTTATCGCGGAGGATTTCTAAGATCGTTCGCGTCCTCAGGACCTCCTACTTTGCAATCGGAAGCTTCGAAGAACATTTTCGGCAACCGCGATGGACGCGCTGGATGCGTCTACGGATCATTCGCGGAGGATTTCTAAGATCGTTTGCATCCCCTGGATCTCGAATCTCGATCACAGCGGCTCGCTCGGGATCGCGTTCTCCGGGCTTCCGTTCCGTTCCCTCGGCGGCTATCATCCTTCTCGAGGAATTACGGTGATTTTCTCGCGGTGCTCGCGAAATCGGTTGCACGCAGGTTCTGCACGATACCCCGCGAAATATGCTATCTTTAGCCCGGAGAACCCCGCGGACGATCGAGCGTGCAGCGTGAGAATACCGGTTTCCCGAGTGAAACGATACGATTTGTTTGCTACGTTATCGCCGGGTTAAATATATCGCGATAGCGTGAGGAATTTACGAGCGGCCGGACGCGCCATTGCCCGTGCCCGAGACCGATCCGTGCAACGGCCGTAATATTACGTAAAATTAACCTGGTGCATAAGCCCGACCGGGCGTGAAAATTCCTTTTCTCCTTTCTTCTTCTTTATTTCTCGTCCCCCGCCGATCATTCTTTCGTTCGAGACTCGTCCCGACGTTTCCTCCAATCTTTTCTTTTCGCCTGTCGGGGGAACGTGCACGCGCGTCGATTAGCGTCCCGCTTGCGTAACGGCCAACGCGGGTGACATAATGCCGAGAAACTCGTCGATAATCGTAATCTGACCGAGCAACGTGGAGTATCGTTTCGGAGCACGAGAACTATACGTGTCTCCTCTTCCTCTTATTCGTCTTCGCGTTTGCACGCCTCTATCGGGTGCTGCTCTCGAACCGCCTAAACTCTCGCCGAGAACGTTTGCGAAAGAGCGGCGAGATACCGCCGGAATGTGTCTGTCGAACGTTGTCGCGTTTTATTTATTTATTTCGTTGCAAACGGGTGTCGAACCGGCAGGTGCGAAGCGACACGCGAGGATATTACGTGTACCAGAAAATGAAATGCAACGGCAAGTACGGAAACCGTGACATTGAGCTTCCGACTTGAGCGTACAGGGAAGAGCTGTGTTTACAATTCAGATTCATTCAGATCGGTTTTACTCGTTCCGTCGATTAGTTTTTGCGAGGATTTCTTGTAGACTGGTTGTAGGTCACATCTCGGTGTAATTACAGGTGTACGTTACAGTCGAATACTCGGTAGATTGAAATAATTGCTCGGAGATGGATGATTCGATAACGATGATCGTCGTGAGTCGGAGTCGATGTAAATGTTAGAACAGTCGAGGAGATCGAATTTAAAATTGTTGCACAAGAATTTCTTGCAGACTTTGTTGGTTCTCTTATTGTAAACACAGATACGTGTCTAATTTTATCGATGCAATTGTGCCTCGCTGCGAACGCCGATAACTATGTTTAAACAAGAGCTACTTATAGACAAGTATTTGATGATCGATTGACTTCGTTCCGATGCTTTCTGAACGGATCGAGAAGAATATGTCGAAGATAATTGAACGAATTTGTAAGTGCTCGTTGAATTTTTCTAGGAGCTTGTGGATTTAAATGATTATTTGAGTTGGCTGGTTTGATAGTGATCTTCGTACGCTGGTTTGGGTTAGGTCTAGATAGACGTTGCCGAAGATGTTCTTAGAAACTTTCAATTGCAAAGTAGGAGGTTCCGAGGACGTGAATGATCTTAGAAATCCACAGCGAATGATCCGTAGAAGCATCCAGCGAGGTTGCCGAAAATGTTCTTCGAAGCTTCCAATTGCAAAGTAGGAGGTCCTGAGAACGTCGCGGCGGACAGAGCGCTCGCATCGAAAGGGTTAGAAGAAAGTTCCTTCTCTTGGATAAACATCTTCGAAACACTTGCAGCGATGGGCAAACGTGACCGCTGACGATCATTCGCGTGCACATTTTTGGCGCGGCGGCTCGTTCAGCGGGAGTGCCACGGCGGAGAAGTCGCCCGCAGCGAAAGGGTTAAAGATAGTATACATACGAATCGGTCACCGGTCAGTCCGATTGTCCATCCGTTAACTAGCGTAGGTGGCAGAAACGCCAGATAAAGCTCGAAAGATTCGCGTCCCTAGAGCTTGCGAAATTCCAGTACGAAGGACACTCTTAAGACTCGAGAAATCGATGTTCCTACGTAAAAATTCAAGTCCTGAGGATGTTCCTACATAAAAATTCATGTCCTGAGGAAGTTCCTACATAAAAATTCAGTCCCTGAGAACATTCTAAATGGACGTTCCTATATAAAAATCCCATCCTGAGGACGTTCTAAATGGACGTACTTACATAGAAATTCAGGTCCTGAGGACTTTCTAAATGGACGTTCTTACATAAAAATTCAGGTCCTGAGGACATTCTAAATCGACGTTCTTACATAAAAATTCAGATCCTGAGGAAGTTCCTACATAAAAATTCAGATCCTGAAGACGTTCTAAATGGACGTTCTTACATAAAAATTTAGGTCCTGAGGACGTTCTATATCAACGTTCCTATATAAAAATTCAGATCCTGAGGACGTTCCTACATAAAAATTCAGGTCCTGAGGACGTTCTAAATGGACGCTCTTACATAAAAATTCAAGTCCTGGATACGTTCTAAATCGACATTCTTACATAAAAATTCAGATCCTGAGGACGTTCCTACATAAAAATTCATGTCTTAAGGACGTTCTAAATAGACATTCCTACATAAAAATTCATGTCCTAAGGACGTTCTAAATGGACGTTCTTACATAAAAATTCAGATCCTGAGGAAGTTCCTATATAAAAATTCAGGTCCTGAGGACGTTCTAAATGGACGTTCTTACATAAAAATTCAAGTCCTGAGGACGTTCTAAATCGACGTTCTTACATAAAAATTCAGATCCTGAGGACGTTCCTACATAAAAATTCAGGTCCTGAGGATATTCTAAATGGACGTTCCTATATAAAAATCCCATCCTGAGGACGTTCTAAATGGTCGTACTTACATAAAAATTCAAGTCCTGGATACGTTCTAAATCGACATTCTTACATAAAAATTCAGATCCTGAGGACGTTCCTATATAAAAATTCAGATCCCGAGGACGTTCTAAATGGACGTTCGTACATAAAAATTCAGGTCCTAAGGACATTCTAAATCGACGTTCTTACATAAAAATTCAGATCCTGAGGAAGTTCCTACATAAAAATTCAGGTCCTGAAGACATTTTAAATGGACGTTCTTACATACAAAATCAGGTCCTAAGGACGTTCTAAATCGACGTTCTTACATAAAAATTCAGATCCTGAGGAAGTTCCTACATAAAAATTCAGGTCTTGAGGACGTTCTAAATAGACATTCCTACATAAAAATTCAGGTCCTAAGGTCGTTCTAAATGGACGTTCCTATATAAAAATTCAGATCCTGAGGACGTTCCTACATAAAAATTCATGTCTTAAGGACGTTCTAAATAGACATTCCTACATAAAAATGCATGTCCTAAGGACGTTCTAAATGGACGTTGCTATATAAAAATTCAGATCCTGAGGACGTTCCTACATAAAAATTCATGTCCTGAGGTCGTCCCTACATAAAAATTCAGGTCCTGAGGACGTCCTAAAAGGACATAACGCATTCCGTCGCGAACCAGACGGGCATCGTAAGGATATACAACGACGTCTGCGAAAGGACTCGTTAGCGGAGTACAACGGATCCAGTTGACGGTAAATCGCGCGGCTGATCGTTTGTTCGCCGCGCTAAAGATAGCCGGCCGGCCGATTACTTCATCGTGGAAATCACGCAACGTCACTCGAAACAGAGAGATATATATAATGTGGGTCGGTGTCGAGGAGACGAGGAAACGGCAGCGCGGAACGATCGTTCCCGTTGCGGTGTCCCGTCGACGTGTCCGATCGAATCGCGTAAACGGGCCGTTTTAATAACCGCGCGAGGAAACCGTGCAGGCACACAACGCCGCACCACGGCGATCGTCGCAGGAAAATTTTTTACCGACGCCGCCGTTTATGCGCGTATTAATAATGCATACGCGTCGACAAACGAGTGTACCGTCCGCTATTAGACGACCGATAGCCACTGTTAAGACAACGAAGGCGAAAAATATTCGACAGTTCAGGTTTTACCTGACCGACACAAGTTCAAATTTTTTCGACCTCTGGTTTCCGAGATATCTCAAAAAATATGGTTTTGACCCCCAAGTTTGAGGGCTGTCTTCACCCCTTCAAAGTGGACGGTTGCCGATAAAAATCAAACACGTGTGAAATATTTTTCTATTGAAATAAAGCAATTTCGTTTACGCTTTCATTCACGAAAAAATTGAGTCTCCTTTTGTCTTACAGAAAAACTTCATTCATTTCTTCCCCGATATATTTGCACAGTAGATAGAGCCAAAAAAATTACAACAATCTTGTACAGAGACTTCGCACACGTGCAAATATTTTTCTGTTGAAATAAAGCAATGTATGCTCATTTATGCTTCACTTATTTATACTTCTTCCTTACGCGAGTGTTTCGCTTGATACAATTCCTCAACGAATTTCTTGGATGCGAGCATAGCGGTGTAAAAGTTATTTTAAGCGGTGCTGCTTTCTGCAATTTTCAGCGGTGCCTCAGAGTCACCGTTCGAGAGCAAAGGGTTAATTGGATTGTTTAAACATTGACTTTCTCACTTGCGTTTACTGCTACTCGTCTTTGAAACAATTAAATTTTTCCAAATTTCTACAACGTCGAAATAACCGATCACTTCTCTGGCAAGCAGATTTGTTAACCCTTTGCACTCGAAGCTGCTTTGACTCCAAATCCAAAACATTTCTTCTGACCTAGAATATTTTCATTCTATACGATTTATTTCATCTTATGCACATGAGGCATTTTTACTACTACCAGTCCTTGCAACCATTCAATTTTTACACATTGCAGTGCTGTATCATTTACACGTAATTCGCGTTGAACTCTGCCACACAGAGAAACAGCCCCTGGCAAAATTCAGCCGTGCCTACGAGGTTAAAGTTGACCACGAGTTATTCGGAACTAATTCGCTATCGAATATCGCCGAATCTCTCTGTTCGAGGACGAACTCGGCGGACATTGCTGGGACTCGAGCGAAGTTAGCATCGAACTGAAAAGTACTCGGTTGCTAGATACGGACACCAGATAACACCGGATGCTGAAATAGTGGGGAATCCTCGTTCGGATACGGGAAAGCGGATCGATGAATTGCTCTGCAAGTCAGGGTCCGGATAACGCGTTAATGCCGAAGGCAGGGGGAACACACGGTGTGTCAGGACAACGACGGACTGACACCAAGCCGGACCAGGTAAGCGTCCGTTCCAGGTGCGTGGGGCATCAACAGGCTCTCGGCTATAAATAGACCGCGAAGGTCAGGGGAATCAGCAGTTTTCATGCAAATGCGCCATCGATGGAATAATATTGCTCCTTTCGCGGAGAGCCGATCCAGCTCCGGTTACTCGGGTTTCCAGTTGCGGAATCGTCACGATTTAATCCGTTTTCATTCGTAGACACGGATTAACGAGCGAGCCTGGTCTTCTCCTTCTTCTTCTTCGTCGTATCGTCGACACACGCGACCCGTCCAACCCGGACAAGCGCGAGAAACCGCTGGAATTTATACATCGGTAATTGATGCTGTTTACTCGCTGTTTCTCCCGGTTCTTCTCGCGTCATTC
Source organism: Agapostemon virescens (assembly GCA_028453745.1). NCBI lineage: Eukaryota > Metazoa > Arthropoda > Insecta > Hymenoptera > Halictidae > Agapostemon > Agapostemon virescens. The sequence goes on from CM052085.1 coordinate 6,161,866, forward strand.
GCGATTTCGATCGTTGCGATCGCGAATAAGAGTTCTGGCTATGCGTCTTCGACTCTGGAGATCGATGCACTTCGGCATTCGTGGCTGCTAACAGCGTAAGCGATGATTGGATGCACCTGTTGCAAGACGCAGGAACCAAAATTTATTTTGGTTTTTGGTAGATGAGAGAGTTGAAAGCTGAGTCGCGTGGCGAGAAGATTGTAGATGTTGAATGAACATTTGTTGGAAGGGTTGGAGAGACTGTTTCGATTTAGAGTTCAGAGTTCAATGGTCGCTAGACTGGAGATTTTAATGGAAAATTGGTGGTAGTCGTTGCCAGATATTAGAACCAGAATTTATTTGTTTTTGTTTTTAAGTAGTTTTGATAGGTTTGATTAAATTGAAGAGTTTTATGGTAACAAGATTGGAGATTAAACGAAAATTGTTGGCATTCTTTGCAAGACACATTC
>CM052085.1:6162814-6183189 GCA_028453745.1 Agapostemon virescens
AGAATCTGTGAGAAGATGCTCGAAGACGAATCGACGAGAAGCGAACACCCTGTATAACGAGGCGACTCTTATGTACAGAATGGGGTACCATCTTATTTACGGTGAAGTGATTGTCGGCCAACTTAGAGGAGCGGCCATCATTCAATCAAGCCGGACAATTTAAACAGCCTGATTCACGCAGCGAAATCATTTAATATTTGACGTCAAGCACGATTATCGTATAACGGTGGGTAATGGCCGATTGTTTATACAGGTTGCAAGCGGGCGCCGCAATTTTCAAATGGTGTATCTGCCTCCTGAGAACGATGTTGTTGAACGTCGGACCGGGAGCAATGTTGCAAAATGATCCGTCATTAGCGGCAGACGGACAGACACACGTGACGCGTACAATTACTCCGCGCGACGACTACGCCGGCCGACGAGGCGACCAAAACAAATTGCGACGGACGAGAACCCGACCATCCTCCTCGAGCTTTCTCCTCTCCTCCCTTTCTCTCTCTTCTTCTCCCTCTCTCCCTCTCTGTCTCTCTTTTTCTCTTTCGAGATCCCTCGCAAATTCGATATCAGATTTTCGCAGCTCGCCGAAAATCCGAGAGTTCCGCGCCCCGCGGAATTTGCATTTTCGCGCGGAGAAGCGGGAGCAGATTTTTGCGGAGACCCGCCGACACTCGAATGGTTAATACTAATCGCGTTATTGCGACTTCACGCTCGGACGCGGGAGCGAGAGACCGCGTCGCGTTGGTCTCTCCGTACTTTTATTCGGTTCTCGTTCCGCCAGCCGCGTTCTCTATTTATAGACTCGGAATTGTCCTCATCCGTCCGTAGAACAATAACGTTCAGAGCGGTAAAAATTTCGATACGGGAATGCTAATCTACGCGACTCCGTCGTCATCACTGGAACGAAAAGGAGCGGCTCTGATCGCCGGCAATTACATCGTCGCTGCTCGAACAAGCCGGAGGGGATAATCGCGATAAGCGTCTCTCTTGGTGGAAAGACTGAGAGAATCATGAAGACGGGGAGAAAGCATGAGAGAGAGAGAGAGAGAAAGAGAGAAAGATGACTATGATCCGAGGTGAAAATTTCATCGAGCTTCGGAAATTTCCCCACTCGAAGCAATTTCTCCGACTTCTGCCCGTCGCATGGTGTTCGAACTCCCATGGGACCAAAATTAATTACTTCGAACGTAACCCGTTTTCTACCTGACGCTTTTAATAGTCTTCTGAACAGACTGAATAGTCTTCTGAACTTCTAATCGAAAAGATATCTCTAGGAGTCTCGTGTTCGATTTTGCGCTTCGGTTTTGGAAATTAAAATCGTGTGTTTAGTAAAAATTTGTCAGGTTCCGGTTGTTAACCCTTAGCACTGCAATGACTCCTCTGAGATGCAATAGTATTTCCCCGACGACGGATAAATGTCATTGACAGTGACGAAGAATTTAGTACTCGATCCTCGTCGGATAGGGAAGATGCAGGACCACAAAGAATTGTTAGGCAACCACTATCCAGACGAATAATAATAGTTGTTATCGCTCTTGGAAAGGAGATTGCCCTAATGTCCCCGAAGCACCCCATTCTCCTGTGACCTATTTTCGAAAACTATTTGACAAGGAAATTATAAGCAATATAGTTGACTATACCAATATGTATGCACTGCAATGTGATCCAACAAAGAGATTTCAAAAATAAAATGTTTAACGTCAAGTGCAAATTGTTTTATGGAATTTCACGCTTAAGCTTTTCTGCACAGAAGTGCAAACTTTATAGGCCGTTGTTACCTGAAAGTCACATAGTGAATATATTGCAATAAAATTGTTTAAACGGAAAAATTGTTTTCATTTGCATATGTAGGTTTATAATTTCTGATTTCTCGTTCCCCCAATTTTTTTGGATTAAAAACAAAAATTCAGCCCATAGAGGGTTAAGTTAGGAATTAAAATTGGCTGGAGTGCAAAGGGTTAATAGTTTTAGAATTCATAGTTCGAGGGAGAGTTTCGTAAGTCGACCATTTAAGAGTCCCGAACCACTGCGCGTCGTCGCGTCTTTCCATAAACGCTCGGGCACCTGCGACTACGGGCGGGCCGTTGTCCACGCAGAGCCGTTGCCGTTTTACATAAGGTATGCTCGAGCTTAGACCGAGGCTGAAAATAAACTCGTTCGCGGATCGACACGTTCGATCGTGACGCCTCGGTCTCGTTGTCATTTAGCCTGATTTCCATCGACACGATTCGCGGCGCGCGGCGCGAAGCGGCGGCGATCCGCTCGCGTGCGACCGACCGTTTGCTCTCGAGTACGCGGAAAACGCGAACCATTATAAATAGCCGAAACTATTACGCGAATGATCGGCTAACAGGCACCGATCAAAGTTAGACACCGTCAAGGTTGTCACCTGAATTCTTTCGAGCCTCCTTTCGAGCCGCCTCTAGCGAGACACAATCGCCAATTAACGCGTTCGACCGACTCGAATCTGCCTGCCACGTGTTCACCGATTCTAAATTCAAAATTAAATCTCTTATCGTTCGATTTAATGGTTGCGTACTATGCTTTATGATCCGCGTTAACGTTCCGACTCCCGTGTCTCCCATATATGGCTGACGGAATTATTTCTACGATTTTTAAATGATCGAGTTCTCTTTCCCGTCGATGTACTTCGTAAATGGAAACGCAATTGAATGTCCTTTCTCGCTGTTACTCGATTTATCTACGATGCTTGTGTATTTCGATATCTCAGTATTTAAGGCAGGACCTGTTAGGCAGCCTTGCCGACGAATTCTTTAGCAGCTTCAGGACGAAATCCTTCCTTTTATTTTCTCAAACTACATCATTTCAGCCGTTGCCAAAATATTTTCATGATAATGTATTTTATACCACTGCGCTGCTTCGGAATGATTATCATAAAATTAGTTGCGTCGAACGTCAATTTATTACTGTTGAAATTAACCAGATTGTAGTATTAATGCTAATCGCTTTTATTGCAAATTCAAATTGATTTATACGTGCTGTCCAATGTTGCTGTTCGGTGAATTCCAAACATATTTGCAATATAAATAGCTGTTAATGTATATCTGTTATTGTATGTATGTAATGTACTCAACCACAAATATTTAATTCATTAAAAGTACTCAAGCGCCATTAAACAATAATGCTTGCCGAGAATGAGCAAACAAGTGCCTAGGTGAAGCAAAACGATAAACTACCAAGACCGCAAAGGATTAAATACAAATCTATCCTCATCGGATACATTGTACTACAGATTCCACGATTCAACTAAGATCAACCGCTCATCAAACCGTATCAAACTTCCCTGAACCATGTTCAGCAAAAATTTAAACCTGCTATAACCTATTTTCCTTTTTCCTAAGGGGATAAGGGAAATGAATTTACGCACGACTAGCGCTCATTGAATCGAGAGAGGTAAATATGATTCTCGCCCGCAGGCGCTACCCCCTAAAACCCTCAACCAAACAAATTTACTACCCCTGTTTTTTGGATCATCCCTTCCAGCGGTTGACCTACTATCCGTATCCAATCGCTGTACGTTTATCGCCGATTTTTCCTACCGATTTTGCCGATTTTATTCCTGGTTACGCCCTGAAATTAGGAGACTAGCTAGAAACAATCTAAATAATATCAGCCAATCCATCGCGTTATCGAATCTCGTTAAGTTAAAAGCTATCCTACAGAGGAGAGTACGATTTCACAATTAAAATTCCATTTCTCGAGCGATTTCCACGTCGATAAAGCACTCGTCTTTAAGTGGCCGGTCCCGATACGGATCGTTACTCGTCGATAAGCCGTTTTCGATAGCGTGTCGACCGTGTTTACACTATTCCCGAACGATCGACGAACTCGAGGAACGGGTCTGGCCATCCAGGTGGATGGTTCCGAAACATCCTGCACGGGGAAAAATGAAGCTCGCCGCAAATTACACATTTGTACGGTACATTGTACGCGGCGCTCGGCGAGTGTTGACACTCACGGGGAAAAAGATAAGATAGCAGCTGTTTTAGCAGCCAATCACCGCTTCTGTGCGTCGACGACTACGTCACTGTTGCTAACTGTGGTCGTGTACACACGCCGATTGATATATCCACCGTTTCTTCTTTCGTCGCGTTCTCCTACTCTTTATTCTTCCCTTTTCTATTTTCCTCTCGTAACGAGCGCTTCTCTCGATCACGATAACTCGCGGGTACCGGAAGTCCCATTGAGCGAACGCGACGCGGTAATTTTTGGTAGCTCGAAAATGGGAGGAGGAATTTTATCACTGGAAAATTTATAGGAAGATAGCGGGAGGACGAGAGGTACAAACGAACTCGGTCGAGAAATTAATTGGACGAGATAGGGGACTTGCGGGCACTCTCTCTCTCTCTCTCTCTTTCTTCCTCTCAGAAAGAGAGAACGATAGAGAGAGAGAGAGGAAACTTTTATTCCATCGAGACAACAGAGGGCCGTGCTCGGGAATAATAGCGTTCTCGGATGAAATTTTCGAGATTCGAGAGAGCAGACGCGCGTGCTTCGCATACCGCAGACGAGGCGATCGTAAATCGTTTGTTTGGACGGCCGCGAGTCGCGTAAAAATATCGACAGGTATTTGCGCGTTCCTCCGCTGATAAAGAACGCTTTCACTATCAATCGCGGTTAGCGCGCGTAACAACCGGAGATCAAACAGTTCGGTGTGAGTAAATATACCGCTAGGCCTCTTAACTTTGCCCTGTAAACAAGATTACATCGAGCAGGCCTAGAAGATCTGCGAGCAATTAGATTGTAAACGCCGAGAGCTCGTCGTGTTATTTCACCGAACCTTTTTCCTCGGTCTCTCTCTCTCTCTCTCTCTTTTCTAACCGTTCTCTTGTGTTCCTCGTCGAACCAACGGAACGTCTCGCCGACATTCCTAGGAGCGATAACGTGATTCTATTTGACCGAGACGGCTATTTTTACGAGGCGTATCGCGACGCCGCAGGAATTCGGAAACACACGGTGACTTCGCGGCGAAGTCGAGTCTGTTTATCGATTTCGCTTACACGCGAAAGAGCGAGAACAACGAGCGGAGAGGCCGATGAGCGCGTGAACGGCGCGGCAGGAATGTGATAACCGCGTGCAAACCGATAACAGACACAACTTTCGGTTACCCGAGGGTGTCCTTAGCCAGTCCTCCTTGTAAATCAGTGACGAAATCCTGTTCTACAGCTCGTGTCGTCGCGGTAAGCCGACCGTTTAAATTTATTTCAGTCGACGTGATTTATCAACCGCAGTCTTCGTCAGATCGTCGATGTTTCTGTACACGCACGTATACAGCCACATTCGGCTCCGTTATTCGATCGAAACGAGATTTTGGATAACGTACTAGGATGCTGTAATGTCAGTTGATAACTCCGCCCGTAACAGATCGTTGCGGAAGCTGCATCAATGTATCGATACGTTGAGTGGCAATAGTTGCAGCATCGTTTTAATAATGCCGATGTAACGAGGATGATTCTTGAAGAAAGCTATTCTTTAATCTGGATTTGTTGGCAGAGTTCTCGGATGATGAAGAATCGAGTCTTCGGTCCTGATTTGTTGAAAGAATTCTTGGATGCCAAAGAATTTATTCTTTAGTCCCGATGTTTCCGAAGATTTCTCAAATGACAAAGAGTCGATTTTGATATCTCGAAGTTTTGGCAGAATTTTCAAGTGCCAAGACTTTTTCGAAGAAGAATCATTTCAACTCTTAAAATAAATCTGACCCATTTTCGTGAACGCGCTGTACCCACCCCATAAATAAAGGAGCAGGAAAACTTTATGCCTTCTAACGACAAGAAGAGGAACTACTTTCCAAGAAACGATATAAAATTCCATAAAAAGAATAAGTCGAAGGAAGTCATGCCAACCGAAGCTCTGGAAATAGTCAGTTTAATTATCCGCAGGCGAGTTTGGCCGCACGCGGTGTACATTTCCAGAAAAAGGGAAAGTGTCCTAAGAAAGGGCATATTTCTCATGCGAACGGAAAAACACACGAGAATTACCCCAATATAGTCATCCATTAAATGAAAATCCTAGAAAATGTTTCTTGTAAGATTCATTTTGTTAAACAAAAAAGAAAACAATATTAAACAATCACTCGGCATTCGTAAATACTGGTATGATTATATCGCAATTAAAAATTCTAATAAATTCTCATCATAACTCTCATTTTGTTAGTTTCTCTACGAATACATATTTGGAAAAATGGTTCGAGAATCGAAATTCCGGCGCCCAATCCGCGCGCATGCGCGCAGCGACGGACCGATTCCGCCGCCATTTTTACCGTTCCTCGAAAGCCGCCAAAAGCGAGAAAATATATTACAAAACAAACATCATCTATTACGTTAATCTAAAGGTCACCGTAACTCTTGCACAACATTCAAAACGCGCAGCAATAATAACCGTACAATAAACAAATACTTGAAAACCGTCGGCGAAAGACAAAGCTTGCAACAGTCAAAAATAGGCTAAGACATTGCAGTCAACGGTAGATTAACCAATAAGCAAAATATGCATGCTATTAACACAGAAAAGAAGAGTAGTACCATCAAATATTAATAATTTCACAACTTTTAAATACAAACAATCAAAATAAAAATTTTCTATCTAGATTTTATCATTTCTGTCATAAACGCATAAAAATCGCAGTCTAATAACAATAACGTTAAACGCTTATACATACAGCACGAAAGAATAATAGAAAGATAAAAATCCGTGTCGAGCGAGCAAATTTTTGCCGAAGCGATCTTACGGTAACAGAACCTCAAAATTTTTCAAACAGGATCTCTAAAAGTCGATTCGGCACTGACTACAATAATATAACCTTACACGCGCTCCCACAGTGCTCAAGAGCAATGTTCCACGATGGCCGATAGAAACATGCATACATCAAAGAAAGCAAAAGAAAACTGATCGGAAAAAGACGAGAAAACTCACCGAAGCTGGAAGGCCGGGCGACTGCACTGGACGCCGAAGGTTTGCAGGCTATGTAGAATGACTGATCTCGCCGAAGAGAACCTCAAAACATTTCAAACGACTAAGGCGCGCGAAGGTGTGAATCCGGCACGGACTACGGTAATATAAAGTTGCACGCACTCCCACGGTGTTCGACAGCATTGTCGCACGGTGACCACGAAGCATGCGAAAATCGAAGAAAGCGAAAGAAAACAGATCGGAAAGGGATGAGTAAACTCACCGATGCTGAAAGTCACGGCGACTGCACTGGATCCTGTAAGGCTAATGTCACCGGATGTTTGAGAAAAGAAAGATCTCCTTAACCAGCGGACATTGGCATCGTTGGATCGTCCTGGCGTTCAGTTGCAGGTTTTCTCAAATTTTCCCAAATTTTCCGGGTTTCCACGTACTTGGAAGGGTAAAGGAAAATCGATTGCCGAGTGCGATTCGTACGTTTACGATCGGCGATCGTCGCGCCGCGTCGGTGGCGCCCGCTGTGCGGCGCGCGCACGCACTAGGCCCCCTCGGAGTCATGTGTTCGCTCAGTGTATTGCGGCCTCTGCTAGCGTACGGTCGTTCGTGTGGGGGTACGTGTGGACTGGGTGTCGCGGTGGCGCGTATCGTTCCTCGTGAAAACCGAGCAGCAACAGCCCGCGGTATTCCCGTGATATCCGTGTGGGCCGAGAAGCAACGCGTACACGTACCAATCGGTCCCAGTCGTCGAGTGTTGTTGTTTACTACGCGCGCGCGCGTGCGTGCGTGCTTGCGGGCGTGCGTTTCTCGCCGAGCAGAGTGGGTCCGATTCGGTTCCGACCGGACAACGTTGACGACGACGACGACCGCAACGGCGACGACAACGGCAACGACGACCACAACGACAACGTCCACCACGACCAGACGGCTGATAAAATAAACGTTTTACAAAAGCGGGGGGTGGGGGGAAAAAAAGAAGTCGTCGACGGAAGAGAGAATAGCAGAAAGCTTGTGGAGCAGATCCGGAGGTGTGCGCGCGTCTCGTGTTCGCGCCAGCCCAGAGGCGTCCTTCCGCGTTCTCTCTCGTGCACATTCGCGCCGGGGATCGCACAGCTAGTGAGTGATTTTTATTACCGACGAGCAGTGCCCCGGGAAGAGGACGGAAGTAGCCGTTCAGTGAAGTTCCTCGACTTTTCGCGATCGGTCAACCAGAGACCCGCAGGGATGACGAGGTAGCCCCCCATCCGAGGGATTGGATTACCATGCTGGACACGGCCACGAGTCGCAGGTAACAGAGAACCGTGTGCGCCCCGTGTACACTGCTCTTCCCCCTTCCTCTCGCCTCCCCACCCCCCCTACTGTACCTCCTCAACCTCCTCTCCCCGTGTTACTCCCCACCTACTCCACCCTCTCTTCTTTCTTTGCTTTCCTCTCTGTGTTCTTCCTCCCTTTCCTCCGGTGCTCTATCTTTATCGCTCTACGTTCTCTCTTTCTCTCTCTTTTTTCCACGAGTTCTTTCTCTCTCCCGCTGCTTCTCTATCGAGGCGAGCGTCGTCGTCGTCGTCGTCGTCGTCGGTCGTCGGTCGTCGGTCGTCGGTCGTCGGTCGGCGCACCGTTCGCTAGCTCTCTCTCTCTCTCTCTTTCTCTACTTCACTTTTTCTTTCTCCCTCTTTCTACCGAAGCCGAGAGAGAACCGGCGGCGGGAATAGTTGCGCGCGGGTACACACACGAGCGAATAGGAGGACGGTCTTCTAGCGAGCGCTCGCTAGAGCAAACGATTGGACGCGCGCCAGCTGCACCGAGGAAATTCCTCTAACAAAAATTCCCGCGAGTGTCGCTCGATATATATGTATGTACATATGTATATACATATACGTATATCGAAGATTGGCAACGATCCGAAAAGAGGGTACAGGGGAGAGAAAGATCTCCGCGATAAGGGCTCGCGTCGAAATCTCTTCGACAGCGACGATCTCCGGAAGCGAAAACCTCGCTCGGAAAGCGATGCGCGTCGCGACGCCGAAGATGCCCCCGTCGCCCGTTGTCGGTGAATCAGATTTTTGACGGTCGACCAGGCGCCTTGTGATGGAAATCTCGGAACTCCTTTGTCACAGACCGGCCGTGTATTTCCGGAAACGACGTTGTTGACGTTTTTTTCTACGTCGCGCGGGAATTAGAGCGGTTTCGGCTGCTCGGGGCGGCGTTTATGGTTCTTCCAGCGAGACCCCGCCGCCCCAGCCTTGTTGTCGTTGCTCGTCTCCTCTCGTTTCGCGATTATGGCCGGTGTTTACGACCGAGAACCGTCCGCATCGCATGGCCGACGAGAACGGAACCGGAAACGCGCGCGCGTTAACCGCCCCGAAGAGGCTGCTTTCGGCGACCACCGCCGCCCGATATCCGCTCGAACATCTTCCTCGACAAGATTACTATCGTTTCCGTCGTATCTCCGTGACACGATCGCTTGCGCAGCTTTTGGGAATCGATTCGCTGGCATCGGCGATTTTCTTCTCGGAATTGAATTTGAAGAAGGCTATCAAGTAGGCTAATTGTTCCGCAGCCACCGGTAGCCAGCCATTTAACGCGTTCCGCACCGCGTGGGGCGCTTATCGAGGCATTAACGCGTTAACTGGCCAACCTGCGACTTTAAAAATTCCATAAAATCAAATTAATTTATTTAACGAAGCAGCCATTGAAAACTTGAAATGTATGGCATATAGTTATCTATGAACCTTCTCGTATACTTCTGATATCAATTGAATTGAATGCAACGAATGTATTAACGTATAAACTTTATTTTTTTGTAATTCACACGATGGTGACGTGTTCAACGCTAGGTTCACGAAACGCGTCGACTAGCGCATATTCTTAAATCTTTGCATTGCAAGCAATTTTAATTCCAAAATCGAGACACTTTTTTAAAATAAAAATGTTCTACTGTAGATGGTTCCCTCTTTCGTTCATAGAAAGTTTATTACTACATTTCATTTTCCACCGACGCCTTAACACTTCAACTGCCGAAATAACAACCTGAAAAATTTTACAAAATTGAAGTAATTTATATAATGAAGAAACGATTGAAATTCTAAAACGTATGACACAAAGTTTTCCTTCAACCTTCTTCTTTTCTCCAGATCTCAACTAAATATAGTGCAATGAATATATTAATATACAAATTTATTTTTAAACATGGACAAACAATTCTGTCAGCCATATATGGGTGACATGGCAGTCAAAGTATTAAATTGCAAACATAGTGACGCAAAGGCTGTTTCAAATAATACTATCACAATTTTTATTGTCCCCTCAGCAGCACTATTGGAGTGTAAACGTTTAATCGATGACTTGAAATTGTAGCGATATATATTAATTTTATAAAGCAACGTTACACTGTCCTTATGAAATCATTTCCCCATCGTTTCACCAACTAGCTACTTGCAATACTGTTGTAGCAACAGCCTCAAAAATTCCACAAAATCAAATTCATTTATTTAACGAAGCAGTGATTGGAAACTTTAAATGTATGGCATTTAGTTATCTATGAACCTTCCTTCTTGTATACTTCACATATCAATTGAGTTGTATAAACTTATTTTTAAACGTGGACTAATAATTCTGTCACCCATATTCGAGTGATATGGCAGTCAAAGCGTTAAGTCGCTGATCGACTTTGCGATACGCGGATATCTTAATGCAAAATAAAAATAGGAGTAATTCGTTTTCATTGATTTTCAACGATAACGCTGCGGGAAGATCGGAAGCAGTCGAGAGTAACAATAGCAGTTAGCCTAAACCGTGTCGTTTACGCTTCGAACGTCAACCACGCGTGGGTGACGGGATTATTTGTGCATGTTTACGAATAACTTTGTACGTTAATACACCTCGCTGCGGCAAATTTAGTCGACATCTGGAGAATGTTAGAAGGTCGAAGGAATGTTATCTGTATTTTAATAAATTAACAGATTTTAAATAAATTGCTTTGACTCGGTGGAAGTTTTCAGGTTAATCTTTTTATCGTTTCCTGTTTGCACTACAAATTCTTCTTGTAAATGCATAAAAAGGTTTCAACGATTTTGTTTCTCGATGCTCTTCTTTCAGAATGAAACTTCTGGTTAGATCCGATTCCAATTAATTTCTTGGCCTGGTATTTTATGAAATAACGTTGGAGACGTAAAATTAGATGTGAATTTGTATACACGTCGTCTCGTTCCTTTGAATAGGGAAAAAAATATGCTATTTTCGTTTGGTCGATTCGTATCCTGCGAAGTAAACGAGCCAGCCGATAAACATGGAATGCAAGAAATCGTAAAACAACCAACCGACAGTATAAGTGAAACTAGGAACATACGTTATAATTAATTTTTTCCGTTCACTGTGACTAATCAGAACAGGTTTCCGCGGAAAGGTTTTTTTTATTCTACACGGACGATATTCGGACACAGCGTACGCATTCGAACGACTGCCGTGTGTAACTATCTGCCATAACTTAACTTCGATAACTTCGACACAGTCGGAAACACGTTTCAGGAAACATTCATGGTGGCGAAAAGATCGTAAAGCTCTCGTTACTTGGAGTCTCAATTTTTTAATGGAAACCGACGGTGTTCCAGGCTTTCCTTGACCCATAAATTTCCATAATCGCTATTTATGGATCACACCTGTTCAACCCCATTCGTCGCGGCATTCCTCGCACGTTTCGACGTCGTTAAACAAATTTCTTTAAAAATGTTTCATCGAAACTGTTTATCATCCGTGTTCGCTTTTCAGAATCTAAAAGAGGAACACCCGAAGCAACGTAGTCGAATTTGTTTGCACGAGTCGATTAGCTTCGTTGCTCGAAGATATCCTCGCGCAGCTGTTTAAATTAAAATTCAAAATGAAAAGAAAAGGAACGAAGTAATTTTTGCCAACGAGTGACGGACTCGGGCAGATAAGGTTTACGCTTTAAACGCGTTTCCCGAAAGATACGAGTCTGAAATCGTGCTACGTAATTCGCATTTTTGCACAAGTATTCGTCGACGTTATCGACTGGGCGTTAACCATTTCTTGTCAGCCAAAATTCTTTAACACTAAAAATTCCATAAGTGGTCAAAAAACGACACTTTCCAGATTTTCTATTTTACAATTACTGACGTTACAAAATTGTCTTCGCAGAAATCGATTCGATGGATTTTTCTAATCCAACATACATTCTAATAAAAATTGCACAAAATCCAAATAAATTAATTTTTGTCACTTTTATAGGACAACATACATTAGTCAAGTTTACTGCTCGGTAGGTTTAGTGTTAAATAATTTATTTATGTAGAACCGCAGCTTTTCTCGACTAATAAAAATATCTTCGATTACTTCGCCGACGTGGTAAAATAGCCCCGAAATTTCGAAAAAATCGGTCCCACCCATTCGTTACAATAAATTCCCAAAAAGCGACGTCGTCGGTTCGCGCCGAGCTTCCTCTTTAACGGCGCGCTCCGAACGAAAACGGTTTCGAACGGAATCGTTTCGAGCAGAATCGTTTCGTGTCGTCTGTCGTATTATTTTCCGCTAGTAATCGGCGTATCGTAGCCGCGCGTCGTATTTTCGTCGCTCGGCTCCGATACACGCGAATCTCTGACGTACAAAAGCAAACGAAGCAGAGGCTCGCGCGCGACCGTACCTCCGATCCCGAGAAATTACTGGAGCGACGACGTCTGATGTGTCGTGCCAGGGTCCACGGTGCTCTAACCGTTAACAGTTTACTTAACGAGCTGATAAGAGAACGTAGAGGAAAATTTCCAGCTTACTTTTTCCCGCAGCCGAACCGATTCGTCGTCGTCGATTCTGCTCTCGCAGTTCTCGACGCGGTTCGAGCCTCCTTTTTCTCGTTCCCGCGTCTCTCTCCATTTATCTTTCAAATTCCCGAATTCACTCGAACCGGAAACGTTCGCGACGGCTTCGACGGAGCGGCAACGTGTTTGCACAGAAAATTTGTCTTCGTTGTCGCCTTCTTTGTTCGCCGATAATTTCAATTTTCCGATTGGCGCAACCGTCGCGCGTGTCTTACCTCGAGCTGAGTCATCGTCGGTACCCCTTCCGGTGTGCATCGGAAGATTTCGTTGTCTCCGGCTCATCTTTGCGAACATTCCTAACCGACAATCCTGCTGGAATCGACGGAAATTTAATCAGCCTCCTTTCCGTAAAACAATTTCGTTTTATCTCACTTTTAGATGACACATTGGAAATTTTTATAGTTTTATGGGATCACCGTTTCACAATTATATTTTTGTTTTATACTATTTGTATAGAAAATATTGCGAGGGCTCGCTTGAACGAAAGGTGGAATTTCGAAGAGCACGCGGAAAATCGGGAAACCGCGAAACGAATCGCGGGTCGACGTGACATTCGAATCATCCGCGTGTACGCTGGTAATCCGAGAAAATAAAATTCGCTCGCTAGCCGCGGAGCAAAGGTTGCCACGATAAGTATTGTCCAGGAGAGAGAGATGGCCGACGTAGCCGGCGCGCCGGCCAAACAATAGCTTTTCATCGTGCGCCGTTCAAAAGCGAGACTCGGTGGAACGACCGTACCAGCAGAGACGTTTAACGAACTTAATTATTTCGAACGTCGATGCTTAACCCCTTTGTTGACCGCTATACCACTGTTAAGCAGCAACATTGTTTAGCTGCGGAACAGGTGGCCGCCTGCGCGCGTCGTCGCACGAGATCCGCAAACCTTTCGTCGAACGAGACCGAACTTATGCTAACCCTTTCCACTCGACGCAATTGTAATCCTAAATGTTAACACTTTCAGAATCTTTTTATGCCGCGTGATCATTTTTACGCTGCACACCTGGCGGCTAAACTTGTTCTCTCCTACTACAGAATTTTTAGCTAATTTGTAAAGTGAATTTGGTACAAGGGGGTCATTTTTTGTCAGAAAGGCTTGCTATGAATTTTTTGAACTCGGTGGCAGGCAGATTTATTTTAGTTGTAGTTGTAACTCTGTCTGTAGCTATACTGGTTCGATCGTGAGTCATTTGTTAATTAATTTTTCTTTACGATTTACAAGGGAATTGTAAATTTTCCAAATTTTTAAGTCTATGATGCTCGATGCATTCAAGCTGTTGTTAATTAATTTTTCTTTATGATTTACAAGGGAATTGTGTGTTTTTAGAATGTCTAAGTCTGTGATGCTCGTTGCATTCAAACTTTCTTAAATTAATTTTTCTTTATAATTTACAAGGGAATTGTGAATTTTTAGAATTCTTTAAAACCATGACACTTGAGTGTACTAAAACTTTTGCCAATCAATTTCCCTACATAATTTACAGAGATATCGTAAATTTTTAGAATGCTGAAACCAGTGACGCTAGAGTGTACTAAAATTTGTGTCAATAAATTTTTCTTCACGATTTACAAGGCAATTGTAAATTTTCAGAATTTTATAGGCAAAGATGCTTGAGTGTATTCAAACTTTTGCCAATCCATTTTTCTTCTTGATTTACAAGGGTATCGTGAATTTTTTAAATGCTTAAGCCAGTGACGCATAGTGTATTAAAAATTTTGCTAATAAATTGCGAAACTGATTTACAAGGGAATTCTGAATTTTTAGAATTTTGAAGGCTATGACGCTCGAATGTATTCACACTTTTGCCGATCAATTTTTCTTCATAATTCACAGGCGAGTCAAGAATTTGTAAAACTTTAAAGGCTGTGACGCTTGAATCCGT
This sequence comes from Agapostemon virescens, assembly GCA_028453745.1. NCBI lineage: Eukaryota > Metazoa > Arthropoda > Insecta > Hymenoptera > Halictidae > Agapostemon > Agapostemon virescens. Next base: position 6,177,444 of record CM052085.1, read on the forward strand.
TTGAATGGTTATTCATCAATTTTTCTACATAATTTATGAGCGACTTGCGAATTTTTAGAATTCCGAACGCAATGGTGCTCGAGTCCATTCAAACCTTTGCCAATAAAATGTGTCTACATAATTTACGAGCGAAACGTGAATTTTTAGAATTTCGAAGGCAATGATGGCCGAGTCCATTCGAATGGAAAATTTATCAAGTTTTCTACATGATTTACGAGAGAACTTAATAAATATCTGCTACCAATAACTGCGAACTTAACCTAGTTTTTTCGTTTTAAGAAATATAATAGAAACGTAACATTTTTAATACAGTAAACGTGATTTGTACGATACTCTAAGAAAAATTATAATGTCGTGAACTTAAAAGAGTGAGACTTGATTGAAATGAAATTACAAGATCGTAAATGTCGAAAGAATTTACAAAAGATTAAATTTTCCGAAAAAAATTCAGTTCAAGGATAATATATAATAATATTTCTAACAGTCATATGTTGCTTCGGTTCCATCGAGAAACTTGTCCGGTACAATACATCGTTGCAGGACGGCTGAACATGCCAACAATGCGATTACATATTCATTACGAATAAAATTTTAGCAACGTTACACGTTTCACCAAACGTAGTAGACGGTCGTTGAAATTGGGTTCGAACAGTTGCGCGCAGTGATTCGCAAAATCGTTTATACCCTCCCAATCTACAATTGAATATGCATGGTGAATTTTAGGGTGAAATATACAGTATAACGTTCGCTGAAATATTTGCCGAAACATCTGCTAGATTGTAACCAACCTGTTAGCCATAATAAATTTCACAAAGAGAATTAAAACTGGCATCTCAGAATTAGTGATACACTTCTCATTAGCATATGTAATTATGCACGTTGTCTCAGACACGTTAACACATTAACCGACTGGATGTTTATCAACGCTTTAACTACCAAAGCAGAGCCGCAAAAGAATCCATAAAAACCGAAGAAATTTATTTAATTAAATTAATAATTGAAAATCTGATGCGCATAGCGTTAACCGATTTTTAATCCCCTCGCATTTTTTTGCTCGTAATCAAATTTGGTATAACGAATATGTTAATGTAAAAATTCGTATTTCAATCAGGATAAATAATCCCATCACCCATATATAGGTGACACGGCAATCAACCTGTTAATAGGTTTTCCAATAATTCCGCTGCAGGGAAATACAACTAAAAAATCGTTTTTCCCATTACATTCTCGAACGAAATTGTTACATCACGTTACTGGGAAATTACTTATTTATTTATAATTATATATTGCTACATTTTTGCGATACATACATTAAAAAGTATTATATTGTTTCGAATATTGTTTCCCACGGAGACCGACAATTTTGCAATTTACAAAACAGCCTTGAATTCAGCGATCGAGTCATAAAAATTACCTTGAACCTCCTACTCGGGCAAAATATGCACATTAAATTCGAAGATTCCAATTTCGACAGTAGTCGGATTCTTTCGACCATCGTATCTTTCGTAATTCGATTCCAATCGAGCTGAAATTTGGCATACACACTGCCTACGAGTCCAGGAACGTGTAGCCAAAATTACAAAGGAATCGGAGAAACTAATTTTTTTGACTTCTTGCGGAGCTGAGATCGTGAATTCCCATTTCAGAACTTTGAGGGTTGTCGGATTCTTCCGATCAGCGTATCTTTCGTAATTCGATTCCGATTGACCTAAAAATTAGCATACGCTCTGCCTGTGCATCTAGTAACGTGTAGCCAAATTTACCAAAAGAATCGGTGATCCAAAAATGTTTTTCAATTTTTCCCACTTGTTTCACGAGATCCCTTCGAAATTAGCTAATCTTTGCAGGAGTGGCCCGACCAAATTATCAACGCTATCGACACCATTCTAACGCTAAAACCTGCGTTCATCCTTCCTTAAAAAGACAAGCACTCGGCCAATAGGCCACCACTTTAGGGGAATTCAGAATAAATCATAATAGTAAGATAGTTTTGCCCATTTTCGCGATTTTGACGACGCGAAACTTTAAAGTCGTGCCACGGCCGAAATTCCAATCCGATCGAGCTGAAATTTGGCATACACACTGTCTACGAGTCCAGTAACGTGTAGCCAAAATTACAAAGGAATCGCATTCCCATTTCAGGACTTTGAGGGTTGCCGGATTCTTCCGACCAGCGTATCTTCCGTAATTCGATTGCGATCGACCTGAAAATTAGCATACGCTCTGCCTGTGCATCTAGTAACGTGTAGCCAAATTTACCAAAAGAATCGGTGACCCAAAAACTTTTTCCAATTTTTCCCACATTTTTCACGGGTTCAAAGCGTTAAACCAATCTCGCTTATACATTCGCATTACGTATGGAATTGTTAGCGCGCATATTAAAGATTCAACATGAACTTTTTCAAGCGAGTACATAAAAGCTCGATTCGGTAATCGATTGATCAAGCAGTCGACGCTGTCCGTTTTGTATTCGCGCATTCGGAACACGCGCGGTTCACATGACAATTCCGTCCGTTTTTTCTGCACAACGAAAACGGTATCTCGAACAATAGTGTACCAATTTTGAACGGTGCCTTAGAGTGGCCGTTCAAGTGCAAACGGATAAAAAGCGTTTCCCTGAAAGCGCGCGGGCCGGCCGTCTAATATTAGCCGGAGTTCGAGAGAGAGAGAGAGAGAGAGAGAGAGAGAAAAAAGAGAAGGAAAAAGTTGCAATCATGATCGCTTACATCATCGAGTCTGTACGTTTTATTAATTTCCCCCGGAACGGCGAGGCGCACGGGTCAATCGCGTAATTTCAGTGGTCGCGGCGCGAAGCCGGCCAGCGATGCGGAGGTAATTACGGCCATTAAGCACAGGCAATAGTTAGCTTGACTGATTAATTAGAAAGCGCGTGCTTTTTCTGCGAGGCGCGTTTCCGTCAAGCGGAAGGGGGAGAGGAAAGCCGGGGCCAGGGCGATTGCTTTCTTTCGATCGAAGCCCGAGATTACGTTCCCGTCGGATTATCGGTTCATCCGGCTAATCGATCTCTTCGCGATTCGCGAATCTGTTGCTCGTTTTGCTTGCAGGTAACATAGCTGGCCGGCGAGCCTGCCTCGCGGCCACGGTTCGCATAACCGGCGCGTAGCACACAATATTCAGCGAAAACGGACAAAGCGTTACAGTGTAACGAACACAATTACAATAAATTGCTCGCGTTAATTGCCGTTAGATGGCCAGTAGATCATGCGCGTTCTCGCAGCGCGCCGTGGATATCGAAGGGACCGATATCGAGTTTTCCGCGATTTTGTTCCCCCCCGAGCACCCCCGCCCGCGTACCACCGAACAGATTTATTGCGTCCGCGAGCAATTTACGCGCGTGTATCTTAAACTGAAATTATGCAAAACGCTCGCGCGACCGAGCGGTCGTCTAACGAGTGGTATTTTTAATCGACCCGCCTATTAGAGAATATCGAGACCCGGTTCCGCGTACGTGCGCGCGCGTATCCGTGCCCACGAGCTGCCAGTCACGTTACGTTGCAATTATTATTCCACATTTTCGCGCAGGAGTCGAGTCACTTCGCGAGCTCGGCCCGCCGCCAGCTCTAATAAAGTTGTAAATAGCCTTTTTAAGAGGTGTCGCACGCGCGTCACCCGGCTTTAATCCGCCTTCGTTATTACGCGCGAGGGTCTCTCTATCTGTCTCTTTCCATTCTCCTCTCGGCGACGACACGATGCTCGCTTTTGTTTTGCTTTCTCGAAATTGTCTCGGTCACCGCTAGACCGAACGGAAACTAACTCGTACTAGGAAAGAATATATCTTCTCTCGGCGACGAAAACAAACAAGTACGAGTGTTGCATTGTGATCGACGACGCGGCCAACGTGGACTATAGACGACGCCGGTTGTCAGTCTTTAAGCATACGCCGCAATTCGAGGCTAGCATTTCAGGGGACTCCAGGAAGCTTCATTTTGTCGACCTCATTTTACCGATTTTTGCGAATTTGTAAGACCCCAACATTTTTAAGGCGCGCCACGAACGCAATTCGATTCTGATTTACTTGAACTTTGCAGTGCATACTACCTACGAGTACGGTTACGTGTAGCCAGAGTTATAAAAGAATCGGCGAAACTAAATTCTTTAGCCCAGACCTAACATAATCCAAGTCTAGGTTAGGTCGGTCCAAAAAATTTAGTTTCCCCGATTCTTTTATAATTCTGGCCACACGTAGTTGGATGCGCAGGATATATCCACAGGAAATTTCAAGTCGATTGGGATCGAATTACGGTCGTGGTGCGACTTTGAAATTTTGGGCCCGCTCGAAATCGCGAAAATGGGCAAAATGGGGCTGATAAAAGGAAGCCTCCTGGATTCCTCTGAAAAACTAGCCACTTTGGGACGCATATGCTTAAAGAGGAAGGTTTGGGGAAGATTTTAACGTTTGAATCATGTCAATACAGCTGATAGTTTGGTCAGGGCACGTCTTCAAAGATTGGCTAATATTGAGGGACGACCGTCCGATCCTCCCTTTTTCGATTGCAAAAGCAAGTAATTTTCTCTGGCCTAGAATAATTCCATTGTACGTTGTTCATTTCCTGTCGTGCATATCAAATTTGTTACTATTAATCGTACCTGCAACACTTCAATTTTTGCCTACTTGTCAAATAGAAACATTGCAATGTTAAAATTCTTTTGAATAATTGTCTGACAATTTTTAGTAGCGCCTCAGAGGTGCCATTGGAGTGCCAAGGGTTAATTCGCGTTGCGCCGCCGTTCCAAGGAGAAACGTACCGCCACTGCTCAGACCTGATTCGAATTCGGTTCGCACGACGATGATCGCTCTTCCGATTGTTCCTTCTTATCACGCAAAGATTAGATCATTTTATAAGAGATTCTTTATTGTTCGATTGAAGTGGTCGTTGAGAAATAATCCGATGCTCGAGTCAATGAAGCGAAGCTTCGTGTAGACAAGTGTTTGTAGTAGTCGTAATTGTGAAAATTTCAGTTTTATCAATTTTACGGATTATCTAGTGCCCGTTCTAATCGTGTTATATTTCGTGTACACATTTATCTTTAAATATGCACAAATAATTCCGTCGCTCAGAAGCAAACCAATACTTTAGGAAAATTATAGAACGGTTAAGTCTTGTACATACAGCGAGAGAAGTTTCACGGAAGTCGAAGAAGACAAAGTTTTGTAATCTTCGCAAGGCACCGCTCGGATTCTTTATCGTTCGATTCAAGTGGTCGTTGAGAAATAATTCGATGTTTGAATCGATGAGGCAATGCGGGTTTCAAGTAGACGGTATTGGTAAAGTTTCTTTCGTATCAACTTTACGGATAATCTGGTGTCTGTCTTTTAGTAGTATCTTCAATATTTTTTTAACGTAGCGAGATCGTTTAAACTCAGGTTGAAACGACGAACAACAAATGTTAAGTATTAGGTTAGGCTACAAATAATCATTATTACGACGCAAATACGCAATTTCTATATAATCCTGGAAGAAACAAGGAATTACATCTTAGACTCTTCCGTTTATTAATTATAAAATATCGTTTTAACTGCTGCACCACGATTCTAAAAAAATATAATTCAATTTATATAACGAAGCAATAATTCTTCAAGATTTCTATTATTCTCAAGATCTGAACAAAATTTCGTGCAACGAATACATCAATTTACAAATTTATTTTCAAATCATGACAAGTAATTGCTAACTCATCAATTTGAAGAAATTTCACTGAATCGAAGCAATTTATTTAACAAAGC
>CM052085.1:6198622-6212850 GCA_028453745.1 Agapostemon virescens
TAAATGAACAAGAATATTCACTTGCAAATCGGACGAATAATTGTGCCTATAATTATGAAAGTGGTCTAAGTCAAAATTTAAAAAAAAATGAGTTTTCAAATGCATTTATTCATGAAATGCATGAATTTATTCAAATGCAATTCATTAAATATCTCGAGACAAGAAATATATGACTTGGACCACTTTCATAATTATGGACACATATTCAGATGCGAAAATCCAATTTTGATGAAACTTAAGGGATTTTATAGTTCTTTGAAAAATATTTGACACGTGTTTTCGTTTATCGGCAACCATCCACTTTGAAGGGGTGAAAACAGCCCTCAAAGTTGGGGTATTTTTATCTTAGAAACCAGAGGTCGAAAAAATTTGAATTTCTTCTATTATGTGTTTTTCAATTTCAAACTATAAGCTCCCATAAGTTTCATCAAAATCGAATGTAAAAATATTTTTTAATTTATTCAAATGCAATTCATTAAATATCTCGAGACAAGAAATATATGACTTGGACCACTTTCATAATTATGGGCACAATGGCGATCAAAATGTTAAACCGACATAAACGTGTACTTAGTTCCTCGTCAACGTGTATTCATCGGAGAGCACATAGGCGTACAATGGATATAAATGTTGTTCTCATGAAAACAGCGAATGACAAAGAAGCTGCACCCATTGTAACAGTAAAATAGATTTCACTAGAAAATGGCGGCGAAGAAGAAGAAGAAGAAGAAGAAGATGCTGAACGAAGAGGAATTAAGATCTCGCGGGACTAATTAAAATACGTTTCGGTTTCGTTCTGGCTGTTAGCATGATCGAACAATTATTCGATACGATCCGCGAGCCCATTTCGCGCGTCTGAACCCAATAAAACAGTTTCGTCCACCTGTTTGCTATAAATACTTGAGCGCGGCGTCGTCACCGTCATCGCCGTTCGTTTTTACAACGGTCCACGCACCTAAGCATCCAGCGTCGTTAATATTCCTTTTTCCACGGAATGCCTAAGTACCTGTTTCCGTCATAAAATTGCAGGATCCGCGAATAGATCCAGCGGGGAGCCATTACCCGGCGATTTTTATTACATTGTTGCAACGTGGTCGTGCCGCGACGGCGGCCGCTTAATGACTGCGTAAACCGCGCGCGTTGCTCGTGCATTTCGCGAGCGGTTCAACGAAGAAGAAAAAAAAAATAAAGAAGAAAAGGAACCTAAACGAGCGAATGGTAATTGCGGTTCGAGTTCTTTACGAGCCGAAATACGGATCAATGGCACACAACCAACGGGGGCGTTCGGGTACGCTCCTATGACCCAGAAAATCGACGCCGCTCGAAGACACCGTGTATAATTCCACACGTGGCCGCAAACGTATCCGAAATAGTTATGTAAATGGCTGCTCGCCGATGCAAACACGATCCGTCGGAGCGCTGCATTTTGCATGTTCAATTGCGACGAGGACACACGGCATTGTTTCCGAAACGACGAAACATGGAAACTCGAAACGCGCGAGATCGTTCGATCCTATCTGGCAAATACGGCGTTCTCTCCGTAACTGTCGTACAGCATTCTCGCTGTAAGCGTCGTACAGTGTTACCTCTGTAGCCGGTGTATAGTCTTAGCACAGTAATCGTCGTATTAGCGAGCGACAATTCTGGAAGATTTGCATTTCGCGCAATGCGAAAAGAGGAAGATGGCGATTGAGGATGGAAGAGGAATCGAGGAGAGAAGCTTTGAATTTTTTGGCTGAATTTTTAATGGCTTGCCAGTGATCGATAGGCGACTGTTTAGTAGCTGGTTTGACCAAGTAGTAGTATGTAAAGCAGTTGAAAATATTTTATTATGCTGACTGTTGTGGTTTGCATAATTAATTGCGACCGAGAAACATGGAAACTCGAATTTATTCAATTCTATCTGAAATGTACGATATCCTTTCCGGCACTGTTGTACAGAATTTTTTCCGTAACTGTTGAGCGACGGTTACGGAAGAGGTACTGTATTGCATGATGTATGGCAAACATAGAGAAGAATGGCGATCGCTGAAGGAAGAGGGATAGCGATTCGAAACTTTCTGCCTGAATTCCCTAAACGTTTGTCAGGTCAGTGATCAGAAGGCGGTGTTTTAGCAGCTGGTTTGGCCTCGAATACCCTTACGTAAGGGAATCGGAAAAAACTTAGTAACACCGACTGTTCTGTTCTGTATGTTCGATCGCGACGAGGACACCCGGAATTTTTCCTAATCGATAAAACATGGAAACTCGAAGGTGGCGCGTTCGTTCGTTCGATCTCGTTTTAAAAAGAACACATGCACGAAAGACAAGCTGATTTCTCCGGAGAGCTGTTCCTCGAGAAAGAGAGACAACGTTATAAAACAGCTACTCGCGCTGTTGCCACTAGCAAGGTTTCGCCGATCAGCTTATTTTCGAGTAATTGAAGGGCATCCGATCGTGGAAGGCTGTGCGCTACCGAACGCGTCAACCTTCGGGGACGATCAGAATCGCGCCGTTTCAACGAGAAATCGATCCTCGAGGATAATCAAGGATCACGAGTTCAGCCGACGATAGAAAAATCATTCGGGTAACGAGTGTCGTTCGAATTTTCCGCCACTTGAACCAACGCAATTTCTTCTACCTGGGAAAATGAAGACGAGGATGCATCTCGTTATCTCGAGCCAAGTCGCCCGAGTCTTTTGTAAGAAAATTACTTGGAAACCGTTCGTTGTTGGGAAATATTTAACCCTTTGCTCTCGAATGCCGACTCTGAGGCATTAGTTCAAATTGCTATACTTATCATCATTCAAAATAGTTCACGTTTTATCAAATTCGTCGGTATTCTGTAACTTGGTCAAAATTCAGTTATTCATTGAAAGGAAATATTTTTTAGCCCTTTGCATTCGAATGGCGACTCTGAGGCACCAGTTAAAATTGCTATATCATTATTTAACATAGTTCATATATTATCAAATTCGTCAGTATTCTGTAAATTGTTAAAAATTCAATTATACATTGCAGAGGAATATTTTTTAGCCCCTGGCACCCGAATGGCGACTCTGAGGCACCAGTTAAAATTGCTACACCATCATTTAAAACAGTTTATGTCGTATCAAATTCGTCTGTACTCTGTACATTATTAAAAATTAAATTATTCATTGCAGGGGAATATTTTTTATCCCTTCGCATTCGAATGGCGATTCTCAGGCACCAGTTAAAATTGCTATATCATAATTCAAAACAGTTCATATTTTGTCAAATTCGTCTGTACTCTGTACATTGTTAAAAATTGAATTATACATTGCAGAGGAATATTTTTTAGCCCTTTGCACTCGAATGGCGACTCTGAGGCACCAGTTAAAATTGCTATATCATAATTCAAAACAGTTTATATTTTGTCAAATGCGTCTGTATTCTGTAAATTGTTAAAAATTCAATTATACATTGCAGGGGAATATTTTTTATCCCTTCGCACTCGAATGGCGACTCTGAGGCTCCAGTTAAAATTGCTACACCATCATTTAAAACAGTTTATGTCGTATCAAATTCGTCTGTACTCTGTACATTGTTAAAAATTAAATTATTCATTGCAGGGGAATATTTTTTAGCCCTTCGCATTCGAATGGCGATTCTCAGGCTCCAGTTAAAATTGCTACACCATCATTTAAAACAGTGTATGTTGTATCAAATTCGTCTGTATTCTGTAAATTGTTAAAAGTTCAAATATCATAATTCTAAACTGATGTTGTATTGTCAAACTCACCAGTATTCTGCAAGATTGTTGAAGTTTCGATCATTCGTTGCATAGAAATATTGTTTAGCCCTTTGTGTGCCCACATATGGCCATAATGGTCATACCATCATTCAAGACAGCAATTACGATTTGTCCACAGGAAAAATCGTTATTCAACACACGCAATAATGAAATAGAACGATACTGACGATCAAATCTTAACAGAAAGCTATATTGTACATGTGCTACATCTACAAAGAATATACATCCAAAAAGAACTTGGCCAAAAAAGAAACGAATAACTTTTACGATTTTTCAAATTGCACCAGGCGAATGAATAGCGGCTTTGTATAAGCGCGCGATGCAACGGGTATCGGGGCTAATTAAAAGGACTACAAGATTACGGCGGGACGTATAATTTCCCAACACTATTATTCGCGCAGAAAATTTGTCCCAACCGGTCGACCATTGGTGCGTTTACCTTAAAGGATTGCGCTAATTGCCGGAGACCAACGTTGTCGCATAATCCGACTAACGAATATCGCCTCGGAACTAGTTTACGTCGTGGGAGTGCGTCATAGCGAATTCCATCGGCGAATTTTTCTTTCTCGTTGGTCGCAAATATGTCCGGCAATGAGCCGGGCGAGGTGCACCTGCGGTTATTGAAACGAACGGCCAGGTACGCATTCGATCCACGTGTCCCGCGCGCATAGACATGCGCCGGCATGCGAGTGATACCGCGCGTTGTTTAAAAAAAAAAAAGGAACAAGCCAACAAAAAAAAAAACAATTCCCCGATGGAAATTAATGGAACTGTTCCCCGTCGAATACTTCGGAATGCGAAAGCTAATTTGTTTCTGGGCAGCCGGGGTCCGCGAACCGTCGCGGGAAAACGAACCGCGCAGGAACGAGAGGAATGCCGTGTTAATGTTCGAGGCAATTAGAGGATTCTGCGGGGATGCTCCGAATATCAACGTTAAAAGTAATATCGTGCTCTCGATGGAACTTACAATGACGCGTGATTCATTCGAACCGCGCTCGGCATTCTCTCCTTCGTCGCAATTCCTGTTTCCCTCGATCCTATGGACGCTCGATTAATTAATCCTTCGCGTACGAGCTGTTTTAAAAATACCGAGAAACAGTTCTCTCCCGGGAAACTAGATCGCGAGTATAATAATCGCATAATCGTTCGGTACAGTAAAGTCACGTTAACGCGTAGAACGCGGAGATATTTTGCGCAGCTTTCGTGTCACGTTTTAGTTAATTTTGAATGGAAACAGGAGGACAGTAAATAAGCAAAATGATTTAAGAAATGCCGAACTATCGTTGCAAGCGAAAATGAATTTAGGATGATCCAGGCATTGCAAGATGGCTGCAGGGTTACTCGATATTACACGTTTTATTCTGTTGATTTTTAAAATCAAAGCGTTAAATTGTAAATCGTCGATGCCCCAATGCTTCCCTGTCGCGGATTCATAAATATTAACACGTTGAATGCGGAGCTATTTTTCTCAGCTTTGTTGTCACATTTTATTTAATTTTGAATGGAAAGACTTGTGCATAAGCAAAATGATTCAAGAAACACGGAATTGTCGTTGAAATTCAAAATGAATTTACGATGATCCAGGTAGTGCAAGATGGCTGCAGGGTTACTCGATGTTATACGTTTTATTTTGTTAATTTTGAAGATCGATGTATTTAATTGTATATTATCGATGCTCTATCGCTTCTCTGTCGCGAAATTATAAATATTAACACATTGAATGCGAAGCTATTTTTCTCGGCTTTGTTGACACATTTTATTTAATTTTGAATGGAAAGAGATGTGCATAAGCAAAATGATTTAAAAAACACGGAATTGTCGTTGCAATTCAAAATGAATTTACGATGATCCAGGCAGTGCAAGATGGCTGCAGGGATACTCGATGTTATACATTTTATTTTGTTAATTTTTCAAATCGGAGCGTTTAATTGTATATTTTGCGTCATATTTTATTTAATTTTAAATGGAAAGAGTAGAACAGTGCATAAGCAAAATAATTTAAGAAACACCGAATTATCGTTGCAAGCCAAAATGAATTTACGATGATCCAGGCATTGCAAGATGGCTGCAAGGTTACTCTATGATATAAGTTTCATGTAGGACAGTGCATAAGAGAAAGACTTGCTCTTACCTCGTTCGTGCTTTTCTGTTTCGATCAAATCTATTAATACTTTAACTGCCAGAACAACAACCTCAAAAATTCCACAAAATCAAATTAATTTATTTGATGAAACAGCAATTTAAAATTTAAAATGTACATCACATAGTTATCCTTCGACCTCCTCGTATTCTCCAGATTTCAACTAAATGTAATGCAATGATTATATTAATGTACAAATTTATTTTAAAAAATGGACAAATTACTCTGTCACCCATATGTGTGGGTGACATGGCAGCCAAAGTGTTAAAATAGTGTGAATATTTCTGAATATTATATAAATTATATATAACAGATTAAATTGTAAATTTGATACCGTCAGTCCCGAGGGACCGGCATACCGTTTAACGCGTTAAAATGCCGCCGCGTCGGGTCCGATTAACTGCCCCAAAGACTTCCAACCCTTCCATCCGTGTCCCTAACGAAATTTTAAAACATTGTCGTGTAACCGTTTCCATTGAATAAATGGTTGCGGTTACTTGTTTCAAATTTCGAAGATTAATAACATTTGGGCTGAAAGGGTGAACGGCTAAACTGCAGCGGATCTTTATACAATAATAAAGTCCACTCAGACAAAAAGATTAGGTTGCTATTTACTCATCGAGAGTGTTCGCTAAAATAGGAGGCGGTCATTTATATGGATTAGGGTACCTCGTCGCGTTCAATGACCCCGAAATGTGTTATAAGGGCCATTGCCCTAAGTAACTTTGTTCGTAGCCGCTACACGGCACTCGCTCAAAAAGTTCGACACAAATGTACTTCTGATAGCGTGAGTCGTGTTACTTGTTTACAGTTCGACCGGCGTTCAACGACTAATCGTTAATAAATTGAATGGAATGAAATTTGTATTGAATACATTATTCCGTTAGGTCTCCGATCTGGCCTCGATAGTTAATTTTATTTAAACTACTGCCTGTCTGAATTATTCATAGAAGACTTACTATTAAACGTACAACCGTCGTGCAAGATTCAAAAGACGAGGTCGAAAACGTTTCGGATCATAAATTCGTTATCGCGATCGTTGTACTATCGTCCTCCTTACAACGTTATTATTAACGAATTCATCAGAGGAACCCGACTGGGAAATAACAACGCAGTTACTAAATTTAAATGCAGAACTAATTCCGCATCGAGCCGTACTAAAGATGACGCTCAAAGATTGTTTCAAAGTGAATTATTTTCATATAGACCGCAGTATACGGGAAATTATCGCGGTTATACTGTACCATTTCAAATCATTTAAACACTGCAATTTTCGTCAATTCGCAACGAAAATTTTACTCAACCTTGTGCGTAAGCGAGGGGTGCAACAAGCTACAAAAGACTGTGTTAAACTAAATTATTTATACGGTAAACCTTCGGGGTTCGGATAAACGAGGTTCTACCGAGATATCGTACCCCCTTTTGTGACCCATTTAAACCGTGCAATTTTTGCAAATCAATGCGAAAATTATTTTCATCTATGTGCATACGCGAGGAGTGCAACAAACGAGTGTTTCAAATTGAATTATTTACACGTAAATTGTATTTAAGCGGCGAGCTTCCGCGGTTCGTATAATCGAGGTTCTATCTCGATACCGTGTTCGTTGACGACCTATTTAAACAGTGCAATTTCCGCAAATCAACGTAAAAATTATGTTCATCCATGCGCATACATGATAAGTGCAACAAACGTTCCAATGTACAAACAACTGTTTCAAATTGAATTATGTACACGTAAATTGTATTTAAACCGCAAGCTTACGCGATTCGGATAATCGAGGTTCTATCGAGATACCGTGTTCGTTTTCTGGCCTAATTAAACAATGCAATTTTCGCAAATCAACGTGAAAATTATTTTTATTCATGTGCGTACGTGAGGGATGCAACAAACGACCGTTTCAAATTGAATTATTATTTAAACGGCAAGCTTACGCGGTTCGGATAATCGAGGTTCCACCGAAATACTGTGCCAGTTTTCCGACCCATTTAAACAGTGTAATTTTCGCAAATCAACGCGAAAATTATTTTTATTCATGCGTCTACGCGAGGGATGCAACAAACGACCGTTTCAAATTGAATTATGTACATGTAAATAATATTTAAACAGCAAGCTTCCACGGTTCGGATAATCGAGGTTCCACCGAAATACCGTGCCATTTTCCCGCCCCATTTAAACCTTAGGATTTTCGCAAATCATCGCGAAAACTAATGTGTGCACGTTTCGCTAGTGACGCAACAAATGTCTCGGGTAACGTAATAATTGCCCGCGGCAGAGCCGTTCGGTAGCTAGTAATTCCCCTAATTATCTCGAGCGTGACAACGCTATTCAAATATTGAAGAACCGCGTAACTGGAGGCACGCATAAGAAGAATCTTCTCGGCTGTCGGACGGTTCTCGAGAGCCGAATACATTAGACGCGGGGCCAGGTCTCTCTTTCTCTCTGTCTGCCGGCATCCCGATCATGGAAAAACTTTCACCGGCGCGCTAAAAATACAGGCCGCGTTATTTCCTCCTGATAAGTCGGCCACTCGGAGAGCAGGTACGAAATAAAGAGTGTCGCCCGTGCGGCGGGAACGCACGGAAATAGCCGCAGACGGTTTCGTTTCCGTTCGCTGTAAAATAGTGATTCGCGCGAATCGCTCGCGGGCTCGTGCACGTGAACCGAGCTTTATCGCGGATGCGAGAACGCGAAAAGGAAAGAGAGCTAGCTAGAGAGAGAAAAAGAGAGAGAGAGAGAAACGGTACGGGGAAGTCAACGTTGCGATCGCGATGTGTGCTCTTGCATGGCGTATCAAAGTACATAAATAAGCGGGTGCAAAGCTCGTTTCCTGCACCTTCCGACTCGCTGGAACATAGAGTGGCGGGGCCGAAGCGGGCAGTTAGGCGATTTATTCCCACAGGAATAGATGGAACCTTGGCGGAAAGATACAGTTCGATAGGACGTCCGAAACGTCCTCGGTTTGTCGAGGGTGGAAAGGGAAACCTCGAAGAAAAACGAAATTTGTTAATTGCGCGATGAACGAGGCAGACCTCGTCATTTCTGTATTTAGTGATTCAGAAGAATAGAACAGGCGCTACATGTCACGCCGATTTCCATCTCCCGCGCGGACCTGTTGGAATATGTTAGCAATAAGACGTCCATTTTGAATATTTAGAGATTAAAAAAAATATATTTTTGTACTCTAATATAGATATTAATAGATCCCAAAATTTCAAAAATGTAGCATCATTTCTTCCTGTCGAAAAAAATTCCGCAAAATCTTGAAAATATCTGGCTTCCAATTGTATTTCCCCCCTTAAACATCCTTCTTCTAAGAAAACATTGATACCGAACCTAGTACCAATTGTTAACCCATTGACTGCCAGCTACGAGATATCTCGTAGTGGGTGCTGCAAGTTTAGATTGGCTACAAATGGCTATTTGAGTTAGGAACTATTAAAAAGGCTGAATGAAAAATGTATATAGTGTAGAGAACATATTGATTATCAATTTTTATTATTAAAATTATTATTCAAACTATATATTAAATTAATTATATTAAAATAAAACCGTGGCACCCAGGGCAAGACGCGGTAAATTTGCGTGGCAGTCAATGGGTTAACCCTTCCGTGCAGGGACGGGTGTTCCAGGAGATGGTTGCGAGGAAAGGTCGCTACACCCTGTAGGTGTTTAGAGCGAGAGTTCCTCTCGGGCCGAAGAAGAACCAGATCGATTTAGCGAAAGGGACGCAAAAAGAAGGTGGAAAGGTCCCGGGAGAGGATTCGGCCGGTCCGGGACGCGATCGGCCGGCAGAGATACCGGCAACCCCGAATAATTATCGGCGTAACCGCAATCCATCTTTGACGTAACTTGTTATTTCCAAGTAGAACCGGATACGCGGGGCGCGATACGATCGGGCCCGGTTATTTCGACGATTCCCAGAGGTTTCTCGGGCCCGGGGACTGCGGCGCGGCCCTTTCCCTGTACGCGTTTACGGTTGCAGGTTGCAAAAGAGTGCGGAGGCAGGTTTGGGAGAAAAAGGGAGAAGAAACTTGGGAGGAGGGTGGGCGGTAGAGGAGAATGAGGAGGAGCAGCAGGAGGAGGAGGAGGAGGAGGAGGAGGACGATGATGAAGAAGAAGAAGAAGAAGAGAGGAGGCAGCGGAGAAAAGAGAAGAGAAGGACGTCGAGGTTGGAGGGCTGTCGGTGCGAGCTCGGGGGGGTTCCAGAGGGAGAGGAAGGTTTCTCGATCGCGAGCGAATTCTTCTCACGGTTGCGAGAGCGCAGTTTCGTCGGCGGACGCGTGGGCGGACCGGCGAATAATGCCGGTCTTGTATTTTTAAACCCTCGCACGAATCGGCATCTCCGGGGAGATGCCGGGTCACTCTGCACGTTGCAGCTCCCGCTGCAGCGGCGCGCACCTTTCTCTTTTTCTTCCTGTTATTCGGGCCGAAGAGAGGCCTCGCCACGCCGCGCCGCGCCGAGCTCCGGACCCGCTCCGCACCGCTCCGCACCGCTCCGCGCCGGTCCGCGCCGCGCCGCTCCGCTCTCGGTGCCGCGCCACAGCGAAAACGATCTCACGGTCCCCGCGGCCGCGTTAGGCCCGATCCTCGAATGAATTATCGAGCCTTCCAGAGCGTGGAACGCCGCGCCGGTGACCGCCCGGAGGAAAAAACCCGAGACAGGGGTCCCGCGATATTACCGGCGTTACTTTTCGGTAAGCCGAGGATACGCCGTGGGAACCGTGGACCGGCTACCGCAATTAGGACCCCGGGCCCTCTCTCCGGGGCCAGTGCTCTCTCCGAAACCGATTTCCTCTCTCTCCTCCCGCTCTCGCGCTCGCCGTTCCGTTGCTCTTTTAACCGACGCGACGCGCGGCCGTATACCCTGTCGCGTTCCCGAATATTTGCTACATCCGTGTCGTCTTCTACCCCCGGCTCTACCAAGCGTCTCTTCTTCTTCTCTTCTCTTCTCTTCTCTTCTCTTCTCTTATTTTCGCTTCTCTTCTCTTCTCTACGGTCCCGTGTCCTCTTCTCCCCGCGCCCTTCGTTTCGCTCGGCTTGCTTATCGGTGATACTCGCTTATTTACGTTCCCCCGGGAACCCGGTGGACGTTCAAACAGTGGA
This sequence comes from Agapostemon virescens, assembly GCA_028453745.1. Taxonomy (NCBI): domain Eukaryota; kingdom Metazoa; phylum Arthropoda; class Insecta; order Hymenoptera; family Halictidae; genus Agapostemon; species Agapostemon virescens. Next base: position 6,209,621 of record CM052085.1, read on the forward strand.
GACCGGTGTACCGAGCGCTCGGCAACAGGTGGGAGAGAATTTAACCCTTCCGAGAGACGATAAAGCGGGAGAGCACGGAAAATATGTCCACCATTATCTATCGATGTACTTGAACTTGTAACTGAATTTATTTTATGCTTGTTTGGTAACTCATCGTCGTTAGGATGTAACGAGAGAGAGAGAAGATTGGACAAATTTTTTGTGGCTAATTAGACTGAGCTTTGGACATCGACCCTTCGCTCGTATAGGTGAGAGAACATTTTCTGATCATGATTACGATTATTGAACCGTCACAATCCGACATTTTCGATATTGTTCTCGGAACTTTTGTGAACTGTTCCGATCTCGAATGTGATTCTCATCCGGTCCCAAATCGAAATTTTCGAGATTACTCTAAGGAACCTCGATAACCGTTCCGATCGCAAAAATGATACTCGCACTAATGCTTTCGAGATTATTCTCGGGAATAGCGACATTTTGGAATTATTGGGCATCCCGAAATTTCCAAAAATCGCCGAGAAACCTAATATAATTCTTGACCCGTTGCTTTCGAGATTATTCTCGGGAGTCCCAACATTTTTTGAATTATACCTGGGCATCCCAAAATTTCCGACAATCACCGAGAATGCGAAAAACTTCCGAGAACCCGCTTCGATCCCGAATAAAATTCTCGACCATTCCCGACCCGCCATTTTCTGGATCTCGCTCAATTCCGTCAATATCCAATCGGATGCGCCAATTGCTCCGCGTTCGTGACAATTGCCCTTTTACCTATGGGCTGCTGATAAACTCACCTCGTCAAGGGCCATGGAGAGGGCACCGGATATGGCGAGGCCCTGGCGGTCCTTGAGGCCGCCCTTGATCGCCGTGAGGTATCCAATGGTGAGGTTCTGCAGTTTCCTTGGCTGGGTGGCCGGCTGCCACTCGGCCCCGGGTAACCCTGGCGGCTCGGCCAGGCCCAGGACCAGAGGGCTGCTGGCCAGCAGCAGCAACACCAGCAGGGCCCGCGAGCTGCTGCCGTAAGGCCGCGGGAGCACCGGTTGCTGTTGATGATCTTGCCGGTGCCGTCGGTTGCGTTCCTGATCGAGTTCCTGGCGACGGGGAGGCCTGCGGCGGCTCGGCTGTACTGGCGGGCCGGGGCGCATGGCCGCCGCCGCCACCGGTCAGCACCGCCTCCCTCCCGTTCACCTGAAATTCACACCTTTTTGATCGACTTTCACAAACCACGGCACCCCCTACGGGGGCTGAATCATTTCGAATTATCAAAATTGTAGGCATTTTTCAGGTAAACAGAGAAACAGTCGCGTGAAAAATTCAGCCGTGCCTGAGAGGTTAATGCGTACCATAAATGGTACACGTGGCACGGGACGTGTTAACCCTCTATGGGCCCGTGTATCTTTCAAGTCACATTTTAATTTATCGACATTGTTAAGGAAATGAGAATCTCTGCATTCGTGGAAAACTCCACACCTCCGAAAAACAGCGTATACCGCTCTAGCTGTACGTGGCCCTTCTTTAGGGATACCTGCGTGTACTCGCAGGTATAAGCGTTTAGGTATAAATGTGCGTACTGCAACAGCGTAAAGTTAGTTGACCTGTTCTGCGCTGTTCCGTCCGTAACGTACGTCCGTCTAGACGACGCCAATATTGTACTCCACCTTCTCTCTATCAAATATATATATAGTTATTTTTCACTCCTTTCTTACGCGAGACTTTTCATTTTAATACAAATACCTCAACAGACATTTTAGCAAATAATTATAACCACTCCAATGTATTGTATTTACGATTACTCAGTTTGTAAAAACGTCACCAGAATCTTTTCATTGAATATAAATTATTTTAAAAAAAGGCTAAAACCTTTTGTGTATAACCTAATGCAGATGAAAATTTTTATCGCTACGTATGATCTAACAAAGACATCTATTAAACCGATTCCTCTGAAGGCACTTCTATAAACTTCTCAACACTAGGTTTATGCGCCATTTTGATGCATTCCAATATTTTGTAGTTACGATTACTCAGTTTGTAAAAATGCATCCACGAGGAACGATTCAACAGAATTTTTTCATTGAATATAAATTATTTTTAAAAAGGCTAAAACCTTCTGTGTGTAGCCTAATGCAGATAGAAAGTGTGGCAGCTGTACTTTCTGCGCTCACCGACAGAGGGACAGTAGATTGAAAGTTTCTCGATTATATTCGCGCGCAAACTCTGTTCACGTATTTTTAGCGACTTATCTTTCTGCATTTTTCCTGATTCTTCAGAGCCATCGCGGAGATACAGAACTGCTTGACTTAGAAGTGCCGTTTCGACGCTATCTTCCTGGCTGAGCGCACTTATCATCAGGCGGCACTTACTCGCCTGAGTCATCGTGTGTGCCATCTGCGCGAGGCTAATAATAACTGATACCCCTAAAACGATAGAACGCTCGTCAGCCACTAAAGGCTGACGGCTCTTCCCATCGATCCAGATTTTCCTGAAACGACACACCGACCTACACCGGCCCGCGAACGCGTTTTTAATAGTCAACATTATTTTAGCGTTACGTCAAGATTTATGCTCGTGGTATAACAGCTCGTTGAAATCGTCTCGACAACAGCTACAACGCAACCGCGTCGAAAATACTTATCGGCGTTCCAAAAATAGAGGCGACCTCGATTTGTATAGAAAAGCAATTTTTAAAAAAATATTTTTATACGGAATTTTATGGAAAAACGAATAATCTTCAACTTTTGTTGGAAAATCTTTCTCGTCTGAACGTTGGAAGTGGTTGAAAAATTGCGTTGACAGTGCTGAGTGGATTGGAAAATGATTTTTCGTCGCCATAATGAATAATACATTTATATTACTTTATTCTCAAGAAAATATCGTTACTGCAATATTTGTTTATTAAAAAATTCGTCACCCTACTTGAAAAGCGGAAGTTATTCTTCGTTAGAGGATAATACATTTTTAAAAATGTCTGACTTCGTGAACTCCCAGTAAGAATGCGTTCTTGCCTCACTGAGAGTCGCGTCAGAGGAGCGACGTTTAATCAGATAAGCACTGTGCACATGCAATTATTAAAAATCGCTAATATTTTGGATTTGGAATATTCAAACATTTATTTCACAGCAAAGAACATTTTATAAAACGCTGTTCATTATAAACTCCCATTAAAAATGCATTCTCAAATCACAACGAGTTGCATCAGAGGATCGACGTCGACGTTTAATCAGAATGAGCAC